>VBVR01003394.1:0-17873 GCA_011638315.1 Tetramorium parvispinum
TCCACCCACCCCCACCCTGTCTCTCTCGCTCTATCTCTCTCTCTCTCTCTCTCTCTCTTTCTCTCCGTCTCGCGCAACGGCCTGTTCTCAGTTTGTATCCCGGGTGTGTGTACACACCCCGTACAGTGGCACAGAGCGGGGTCCTCCACTCGGTGTGCCCACCCTGTCCCACCCTGCCGGTCGCGGGCAGTGGTCCTCGTGAGAGCAGTTACGTCGTATCGTCCTGCCGCGTAACACCGTCGCGGCGAAGGACCTCGCGTTCGCGAAATCGCGTCGTCGACTTTCGAAATTCTCTTCTCGACAGACGGTCGTTGACGCATATATCCGACATAATGACGTAAATAAAGAAGCTTAAAGAGAAAGGGGTATAATCAAGAGAGAGGTTGTTGACTGCATCGATAAATTAATTTAAAAGCGCGCGGAGAGAGTAAACAAGAGAGGCAAGAATGGCACGAGTGATTTAATCTAAAATACGGAAGCAGACGTAGTAAAAACGCTGTAAAGTGAAGGAAAAAGGAAGAAAATTCTAAATAGTTAATTCTAAATAGAAGATAAGTCTAAAAATTACTAAATAATTGAAAAAAGTCTTGCAAAGGTCGAGAGCGGGTTTTGGAAAATTTTGAAAATTATGAATTAAATAGTGGAAAGTGGTAGGATTCATTGCTTAAAAATAAATTTGGTGAGAATCTAGAAACGATAAAGAAAAATAACAAACGATAAATAGCATTTTCGAAAAAAGTATCGTAATAAGAAATTTCACTAATTAGGCGTAAAAACATTACATGTTTTATTCTATTCAAATATTAATTGGCACAAAATCACGTCACCAAATTTTCAAAATATTAAACATTCGCGTACATTGTGATATTTTGTTCTACACTGAAGATTATAAGTTTACCGATCGCCAAATCCTAGTCTTTTTTATTATTATTTCTATTTCATCACTGAAGTACGATATTGTTGCGCATCACGGATCGGAGATCGATCGAAGAGAACGCTTCGAGTTAGGAAAGCAGCACGTTAAGAGAAAAACGCGACTAGTATCATTTCGAGAATAATTCGTGACAGAATTATATAACCAGAAAAGAAGCGAAGGTGCAAAATGTCCGGAGTGACAAATAATCAGCGCAATCGTGGGAGCGAGGAGAATGCTCTCCCTATGTAGAATCTCGTGGGGACCAGTCGAGGATCTCGTGTAGCAAAAGAGAAGCAGCTGGACCGTTAATAAATTTAGTGTCTCATTCATATGGATGAACAGCGGGGATCGATGAAGATGATCGTCGTCGTTCGTCAGCCGGGTGTTCACGGAGAGCACACAGTTGCCGGTCCTCATCGATCAGAATGCACCATTAGATTGCACGGCTCTCGGCGGCTCTAAAACTCGCCGGTTCGAGGTCTTCCAAATTGGATCGCTCGTGTGCCAAAACGTGCCAAAATCCGCGGAAAACAGTAACGAGCCAGGAACATATATTCGGTCTTAATGGGCCGTACGTTCAAAGCCCTCCGGGGGCGGTCGCGCGGTAACTCATACTCGCTTTAAATACCGAGCACGGGAAAATCGATTCCTCGGTCAGGCGTACGCGATTTTTGTGTGTACTTAGCGTGATCCAGGGTAGAAACGCGATTCTCGGACCTCGCAGAGATGCGCATATTCGTCTGGAGGCATTGCGTGTCGTTGGACGGTAAGAAAGCGATCGCATCATTGATATCCCCCAGCACGAAGTTTTTGGCTCAATAATGACGATTGCTGATTATTGCTGTCTGTTTAATATCACTCTTTCATGCCAATATTTAACATTCCGATATTGGTGAAAAGGCAATTTTCCCGTTAAGCTATTTTCGCTTAACGGAAATATTTGATAACTTTATTAGCAATTATTAAAAATATTTCTTATATTCTCCAAATAATAAAGGATATTATTGAATAAATTGTAGGATTTCGGTAAGTAGTAATTTCTTATGAAAAGTGTAAGAGAGATTTATTCTGTTATAACATGCTAACATATTTAAGAAAAGCATATTTGGATTGCGCTTTACGTAAGCCACATAAACTTTATGTAGTTTCAACATTATCTTTTCATTATATAGGAAATTTATTATATGAAAAATCATGTAATATACATTATCGTGTTTCAGTTATAATACATGCGCAGATATCGGAAAGTTAATTTCTTTATCGAATTTGTTGACATTGCAATTTTACTAATCAGTAATTAAACTTATATTGATTAATATTTAGTAAATTAAGGGTAGCCGTATTTGAAAATATTGCGCACGTCATTATTGACCACAATTCATTCTTTCTTTTCTCTGCAAAAAAAAAACAGGCAATTTGCTGAAAAATATAATAGTTGAAATTGCCGATTTGTTTGTGATGATTTGTAGGTGATTCTGTGATTGCAAATTACACTGACACTGACTTACAAAGAAACGTTGAGAAGACGTTTACCGTTATTGTCCGACTATTATTAGAGCATTAACAATACGCGTTTTCGAATGCACAACATTTCTTCGCTTTTTCTTATTCTTATGCTGAAGTATGCATATCGCGCATTGTGCGATACCTGTATTTACTTCGCAAGAAACTTGACTGACACATCTAAAATGGATGTCGCAAAGTTTGGAAGATTTCAAACTGAGAAAGTTTAACGTTACGTCGCATGTAAATCGCGTATTTTCTCGTTCCGCTATACAGCTTGTTTCCGTTTAGCGAACTTTTTTTCTAATGCAACTAGAGGGAAATGTGGGAAACATGTGAGTTGAACATGTGAGGAAAATTTTAAATAAAGGGCGGTACAGAAGCAAATTTGAAAACTATTATTTCTTTTATTTTCTTCAAACATTTATTTTTGTCTTCTTCAAATTTCAAAATACAACTTTTAATTACATTAAAAACGTCAGTTGTGATATACAAGGACATATAATTAATAATTTCATTTTTACAATTTCATACATTTTAAAGCAGAAAGAGGCAAATTTATTATATGCTAAAATATTCAGTTGAAGTACTTGTAGAAGATTTAATTTTAAATAAAAGAAAAAAGTACGCTTGATTATTAATCAGATTTTATAATAAATTTATATTTAGCGCTAATGAGAGTTATGGCGATAATATCTTTCTGCCGAATTCTTCCAAACGCTTTATTATACGTAGAGTTTTCTTTTCTTTTTTACATAAAGATATCACGGCCAAGTGGTCCTCTCTTAAACAGCATGAGGCATGTCACGAGTACCGCTTTCACTAAGTTTCGTGATATTTTAAGAACTCCTGTCCACTTTATAAAAAGGGTTAAAGGATTTGTCTGGGAGAAATTGTCCCAACGTGAAAATGAAATAATATGAGTGACTAGAATTGCACTGCTTTACGAAAGCGTCGAGTTAGATGGTTTCGTACTTTTTGTTCTCTCGTCATTCCGGTATCAAGTTCTATGCCGACCTAATTGCGGTACACCTTCATTAATTTTGGCCGACGCAATTAACGATGTCCCAGTCACCCGCGATGCTAATTAGAATTTCTCCGAAAAGTAAAGCAGAGAAATTTGCTAAATTTTGTTTCGCGATTATTAAACGTTTCCGCACGAGGCGTCATGTTTTCGCATTCCGCAGCGACGCGCCGTAAATGTTAATTTCGTTCAGGAAATGGGTTTTTCAACAACACCCATATGGCGTAGCGTCGCTTGTCAATTTGCATTTGGCATCGATTTACGTGTACACGTTATTACTAAGTTGGAGCAAGTTTCTTTTATTTGCTGTTTCAAAATATCGTTGTTTTACATGTCATTTTCCGCTCGTGGCACTGACGAGAATTTAAGACGCGTAATGGTTTTCATATTGCTTTGCGTACAGTGCTAATATAGAGACGAAACATCTACTAGTCATCGTGAGAGAGTTTAACGAGCAAATAATGTCTTACTTCACGATAATGATGCGAACATACGACGAGTGTACTTGCCGTACGGAAATTTCCTATGCTATTTCGCAATACTGTGACCTGCTTATTGTACGCTTTCATTCGAACTTTCGAAAGCGCAGCAGTCACATTGGACCGTATTTTTCGTCTCATCTATGATTATCGATTTGCCTTACATAAAGGCTAACGATTGTACAACATTTTGCATTACGAATCACTAACGATGAATTCATGATAAATTGTAGAATAAATTAAATACAGAATACATATATGAAGAAAATCTTGAATCCATAATATATTTTTTCGAAATCATGAAAAAATAATTTCGTATAAACATTTATAAGAGAGTTATATTGCTTTTCATTTATCTTAAATATAAAATTGATATATTTTTAAAATTTTGTATTCCAAAATATCTACTTTAATAAGTGATTTTTCGAAAATACAATAATATGTTAAATTTAATTCATTTTAATTATGTTTCTATTAACGCATATTTATCGTTAATGATAACTGAATTAATTGCATTTAACGACACCTGCCGAGCAATATTACAATAAATTCATCGACAAACCTCTCAAAAGTTTATCTCTCAAAAGCTCTTTGTAAGCTTTTATTTCCACAATTCTGTTACCCTAGCGTAGATGTAAACGATACGAAACCACGAGATTACTGCTATGCGAGTGATTGTTCAACGTATAATATTTCGCGAACGTACAGTGTCATTTATTTATTCGTAAGAGTATCTTCGAATATATCAAGGATGCTTACATTTCCTTTAGATAGAACGGATCTTGATAGTGTAGGCCTCAGGGTATGTGTGCAATGAATAAATTGTCTCATGCGGTTATTTTATGGCAACAGTAATGCGGATATAGAGATGCACCTCCTGCTACATAAGCGGCCGTTTATAGTTTAACATCACGTTGACCTAGTTACGGAAAATGTGTTTTGAGATCCTCGACAGTCATCGTATTATACTTCGTGCCTCGAAATACGAAACCGCTGCAAATCTTTCTCAATATATAAAATTGCGGATTGATCGCAATCTTTATCTCTCTATTCTCTAATCGTTTATATATTTAAGAAATAATGCTATTTTGAACACAAACATATTGTTTTAATTCTAAAATATTGGCCTCATAATCAATTAAAATAAAAGATTAAAAATTTTCTTTCTTGTAAAAGCTCATAAAAATTCAATATTATAGATGAATTTTAATATAAATTGGTTATGACTATAGATAAATTTAAATCGAAATCAAATCGAAGGTTTTGTGTATATAATGACATGCATCTTCCAGTGATTAATTAAATCGCTTTGCAAAACTCGATATATAGAATTAAAATTAATTTTTAATTGTTATATAAATTTATAGCATTATTGTTGTCAAAGAATTGTATCTGAAAATTCAGTTTTACTTTTTACCTTAGAAAATTTGCTTTCTTGTTCAATTAATACGTCATTAATAATTATTAATTATCTTGATTAAAATGTAATCATAATTAAGATGTGTAAATATAAAAATATTAATATAAAAAAAATAATGACATAGTACGAAGTAAAATGTTACGTGAATATTATGCACAAATAAATATAGCTAAATAGAGCTAAACAATATGAAATAGAATGTGTGTCGTGTCCTTAATAATTAGTCAAATTAATTACGCAAATCTATAATAGCTAATGCCAATGAATGCTATAATAGGTTGTTTATCCTCGTCAATTAATATGATAAATATACATATATAAGATAAATATAGCTAAATAGAACTAAACAATATAATAGAATAAAATAATTGATTGTAACATAACGAATTGCTACAATAATAATATAGAAGTGTTTGTCTAATTTATATTATGATACATTGTGGCAGCTCGTTTGTACGAGAACTTTGACGTCTATGTTTCAAGCATAACAATAGTATCATGTTATTCCTAGCTCGCGAATGATCTCTATTTAGTTCAGTCTAAAGCGACACGTTTCCGCACAGTTGCCTCTTCGTAACGATCCAATTAGATACTTGACACATCGATATAAATCTCTTCTCACATTCTTCCCCTTTTCGGATGCAGTTTTCTCGGCAATAACTCAGAGGCAAATAACAGGGAGGCACGAACGCGGTGTATAGTTCGTTAACATTTAAGCCTGTCTTCGACCCGCAAGATGAATTTCCACGTTGCCTCCTTCAAGACCAAACTTGCTATGAAACTTTCCGAGGCCGTGTAAATAATACATTAGCTTCACGGTCATATATTTTGAATCGCGAAAAGTTAATTAGCTAACGTTTCAAAATAATAACATATATCAATGAACGAAATGAAAAATGTTATAATTGGAATGCTGAACGTAGGAACGAATACCGCAGGTTGAAAAGCCATTGTCATAAATTATGGTGGTCGATTCTTATATCCTAGGAGCATTTTCACATAGTGAAGACATTGGCTGACCAAGTCAGACGGTGTAATAGCTTCGAATATGAACATACATTATTCTTATCTATTTTTTGCATCTATTTTTAGTTATGATCACTTTTTCCATTGTTATTTCATCAACCGTCAAAATTGCGAAGCCAATATGTATATAGTAATGAAAAACATTTTTCTTTTTTAGAATTTTTATATCCGCGACATAACTAGCAGGTGGTTGATAAAACTTTCGGGAGCTGTATGCGACGGAAATGTTTTCTATGCCAATCGTGATTGATCGTTTGTCGTATTCGACGTTGTAGTTATTGTTCGCTTGATTTTCAACTGTGGGTTTGGCGGTGACCTAATTGTGGTAGGAGCTGCCACCACGATTCGATCTTCCGACAATTAAACGACGAATTTTGCGGGGTAGAATATGGAATATCTCCAAACATATTCCTCGCAATATTGCGAGTATAATGGACTCGTTAATGGACTGCATGCTAAAATGGCATCCTATGAAAGAATTAACAATGCAATTCCAATCAATTAAATACATACTATTGAATGTATATTTTCTTGCATTACATTTTTATGCGGAGTACAATTTTAGGACACTTATTTCAGTCTAGAGTTCTTAATTACATATTTGTCTGCGTCTGACAATTTAATTGTGCAAGTTTTTATTTATATCCTACTTTGCAATGTTGAGTCTTAACAAAAACTTTAGTAGCACATTTATTTAAAAAATTTATGATTTTTTAAATGGAAACATCTATATTTCTGCAAAATTTCTTTACAGATATTAGAACAATACAATAAATATATGTAAGTAGATACTATACTTGTCTTAAGGATATCGACAAATTTGAGTAAACAGATCGCACAATTTACGATATGGGACCATGGACATATCTTTAAATAGGCTTTCCAAGAGAGACATGCACCAGTGACCTAATTGTAATAAGGCCGGGATGTTTCGACCTTTAGAGATAATTAAATGACAAATTTTATGACTTATAAAGTGGTCTATACGTCTCGGTTTAATAAACTCCGTTTCTGGAGTGCTTATAAAAAAGGAAGATACACGTCGACATGTATTTTAAGGTGTATTTGAAATCGATGTAGCAGACAAGCGGGCGGCATTTGAATAGTTTAAATATCCTGCAGCAAAATATTTTCTGCGTTTCTCAAGAATGCAGAAATGTCACCCCCGATAAGCGTAAAAAAGCTATGAAAGCTTCCTATTGCTGTGCTCGATATCGGAATTGTCCTACGTTCCGTATCTGCTCCACTGTTTACATTGCACTCTTTTATCGTTTGCGATACGAAGCGTAACAGCAATATAAGTTATGTAGTAATAGGATTGCACGATGGTTTTATGTATGCATAGGCACATTTACATAAGTCCAACTTTCCGTTCGTTCTTATAAATGTTGATTAAATAGCTGTCTCCGCGCGCGATTCATAACGTCTACATTAAACGCGGAATTTTCATTCGTAGAAAATGTAGAATAGTAATCATCGCTAAAATTATAAATCATGAGGGGTTTCTCGTAAATTAAATACGAAAGAATATCATCCTAATTAAAGACAGATTTTTAATTTAAGGTGAGCTTGATTAAATAGAATTTTAATTGATGTCTTACTTAATTACTGAAATATCGAATGTTCAATTGGCGAGATTGTAAAAAAAAAGATATTTCCATCGGGGAAATAATTGATTTTATATTTCCCAAGGAAAAAGTCTACATATACATATTTTGCTCATCAACAATTCCGCTCCACGCACGAGCACGATCGATGGCCGTTATATCGGAGCACGGAATTAAGTTCGGGGAGGGAGGATTAAGTCCGAGGCGATGCACGTTTTACCTTGAAAGTCAGCTCCTGGCGAGCGTTCATCCGAGCCGGCGGCATGCAGACGGCCTCTAAATTGATCTCCTCCACCGTGACCCACGTCGGTGACCTAATTGCGGCGCCGTTCGCCGCCGCGTTCCGATCCTTGCGGATAAATTGCGTTCGCCGCGCGGAACCGGGCCCCTAATTCAGCCGATGCCTCGGAGGCTTCGTTGAAGTTAATCTATCCGCGTACTCTCGCTCGCCACCTGATAGAAAATGCAACGGCGCGAGCGTCCGTGCCGTAAATGTTTTAACAGACCTGAGTGCCACGGGGTTACATGACGGCGGCGGTGGTCTCTTCGCGCCTAACCAGCTGGGAATTTTCTGACGCTCCCGTTTCTACGTACGGCCTACATCTCTAGATTATGCTTTTACCGCGCGAACTTGCTACATGGTATCAACTTTTGTACCGAGTTTGTTCCGAGTGTTGTTACTTTGTCACGACGGTGTGGTTTATAACGCAAGACCGAAAATCGGGAGGAAAGTAGTCACGGTTCGCCTTTGATAATAAATTCGCATAATTTACTTTTGACAAGTTATTAAAAAGTTTAAAAAGAATTGATTTTAATTTTATAATTCTTCCGGAAAGTATTGTCCCTTTTCTCTTGAAAATATTTTTCTATTTTTAGTACATTTTATGTTCAATTGGATTGCACACAGTTTACTCGAAATACCGTGTATAATAGATGAGTTGTATTAGTACGATGAAACGAGAGAGAATAAATTAATTGCAATGTCGTCAGAAAGAAAGGCAACTTCAATTTCAAGAATGATAATTAAATTCATGCTCGTTGCCGCGCATCTTGTCCATTTCCAAGAAAGTCGTCTAAGTTCGTATTTGCGGCATTCTCAGTATTGTTCGACGAAAAGGATTCGACGCAACTAGAATCGCTTTAAAAGACGCGTGTAATCACCGTGCGAAATAAATCGACACATTGTCGTGAATCAGTCCGATGGAAAAAGCATTTCGTAACAATCGTTCAGTAAATTGAAAAAGAAAGACGAGAGAGAGAGAGAGAGAGGGAGAGAGAGAGAGAGAGAGAGAGAGAAACGGGTTACGAGGACCAATCGTTGAACAGTTTCAAAGGCATTACCGGCACAACGCAGTTTCCTCATTTGTTCTCCACATCATTGTACGATCAAGTGCATCACGCGAGGCGGTCATCTCAATGGCACTTCCTTCTCATCTAAAGACGAAAGAAACGGGAGAGAAAGAAGTAACAGACGTCGCGTCATCGTGGTCGATGAGGACCGCAAGAAGGCCGCGAGACCGTCGTCTTGGAGAAGTACATCTGAATAATTGAGACCCGACCGCGACGTCGCGGCCTCGGTCGATCTAATCGACGATCATTCTGTTTCTTTCCCCGCGATATCAGTTAAAGTTCTCTTCCTCTCTCTTTTAGTTGCGCTTTCTCTCTCCGTTCTCATCTCCCGTTCTTGTCTGCCGCATCCGCTTTCGAGCCTCTCTCATCGCGGTACTTTGTAGATATTGCTTTTTATTCAGGCGCGCTGATGTTTCCGTTTCCTTTTAACTTTGTACGAAGCGTGGCGCGCGTATACGAAGATTTAGCACACACAAGACTGTATGAGATGAAAATGAGCTTGAACCAGCTTGAGCTATGTAGTTACTGAAGAATTTTAAATAGCTCTCGATCTTAGAATTATATCACGTCCTGCAGCTTCACGATTCTTTTCCGTGATTCAACTCCGTATTCTCTAGCCTGAGCTCCAATAATTATTCCGTGAAAAGATAAATTAAACCGCGTCTAAATGGGGTTCGCGTAAAATTTATTATTTTAAGTACACGGGGCGTATAGCGGTCTGAGAAACAAAGTTCGGACGAAGCCGCAATCGAGAGCGGCTTAAGAGAATTTTTACGTGAACAGAAGGAAACGTAGTAACATATAGCTGGTGCGGATGGGAGAGGCGGAGAAAAAGGAGAACGTACGAATGAAGACAAAAGGAAAAGGCCGGTGCGCCTGGCTCGGAGGGCCTTTCCGTCGTCCCGTAAGCTTCGTACTCTTCTGCTCTCTCATCCAAACGCCGAGCTACGTGCTTAGAACTCCCGAGCAGCAGTCGGCTGTTCTTTCAGGCTGTTCAGTTCCGTTCCGTTTTGAATCCCCAACGGGAGCCGGCTCCTTTCCCGCTCGCGGCCTTTACTTCCGTTACCTTCTATGAAAGACATATCCTCTAGTTTAGAGATACGAACCCCCTCGGTACGTCTCGCACGATGCACCTCTTCGGGTGGTCGTAAATTTGATAAAAGTGCCGTCTTCGCCGACGACACGATGTGGGAAACCTTATTGGCGCGTTACAGCGAATATCTCTCTATGTGCGAAGTAATATGGCGCTCATTGCGCGACATATCTATTTTAATTACAACTTACTTCTGAAAAGTTCATTCATTTGGAACTTGCGCGCGGTTCGTATAATTTCGGACAAATAATGTATATTACTTTTTACAATCATTTTACATTACGAAATGAAATTTAGAAACTGCATTAATGCGATGTGTTTACTACTTGTCAGTAGACTGATTGAAAAGTCAGTTTGATTTCAACAATATCTCTATGTATTGAAAAAAACCTGTGAAAATTTATTTATTTATTTATTTAATATAAATTTAGACTTTTCATCGAGAGAAATATTAAGCAACGTATTAAATATTAATTCAACAATAGTAGAATTTTACTTTCTTTCTGTTGTAACATAATATAAAAAAATATGACATACACATATTGTCTAATATTTATATTATTTGCTTTTATGTCAATTCATACATACAATCATGTAAAAATATGATTTCAAAGGATTTAAAATAGGATAAAAATCAGAAAACTTCTGTTTATATTGTAATGAAATTTATTTCGAAAAAAAAACGAATTTCCACTTCATTTCAACATATTTATATTTTAGTGTGTACAACAAAGCAAAATTTTTATTTTTGACACAACTTAAATAAAAGAATCTAAACATTTTTTAATTAATATGAGAGGTATTGTAACGATTATGCGCATACATACATTTATTCTTCGTAAATATAATAATAAAGTCGCGAAATCAAAATGTGAATGAATATATAAAATCAATAAAAGGATTTTATGAAAAAAGTGAGGTAAAACGCGTTAATGTCGGATAAAACCAATACAACAGTGAATCGACATAGTGCAAGGATATGCTAGAGATTTATTGTCGATTTTCTCGCGGCTGGAGGTACCGGGTGATGCACTTATTTGAGCCAAAAGGAACGAGAAGAAGTCAGACGTGCGTTAAATCCGAGCAAAAATGACCACAAGCGATATTACTGAAATATCGACAGTCTTCGGAAACATGAAAAATGTTGCGATTAAGAAAGTTATACTAGAGCTATATCGATGAACTGTCTAAATTTAGTATCTTCTAATGATTTTTTGTTAAACTCAATTTTTCTTGATTATTTTTGCGATGCTAATAACTTCCGATAATTTTCAAGAATTTTCTTTTCAATAATTCGCGTCTTTAAACTTTTGCGATTTTAAAATTCTGAAATTTTTTCATCGCAATTCTTGTCGATTTCAGATACAGTTTAATCGACGAAATAAATGAGATGAGGTACGCTATTTTTAAGACAAAAACTTTGTTGTAACTCTATTGTAGTTATTAGATTTTTAAAGATTATTAAAGAATATTAAATTATTAATATTTTAAAGATTATTAAAATATTAAAATAAGGAAATAAATGAGAATATATATAGACATGCTATTTACAAGATATAAATCTTGTCTCACTCTAATGTAGATTATAAAATTTTTGAAGATTAATATTAAAATATGATAAATTAATATTGGTTTCTTTAGGATCACATCAATTTTCGCTTAGGATAAATGCTTATGCACACACCTAAGTTAACTTCTATTTCATTCCAAATACTGTTCTATTTGTTAAATAATTTTGATAAAATATAAACGTCACTCTCATTCGTTCATACATTCATCTTACTACTTGGACGCTTATCTATATTTTTCTATCTATTTTTATATTTCTCATTCACGCCGGAAGATTATAAATATAAAAATGGCTAATGTATTATTTAATGTATTTTACGAGATTTTAATTAATATTCGCTAAGTAGCTTCTGATCAAAACATCGTAGTATGTATGTAATGTCAAAGTGTGACAATATGATTGATCTGTAAATACAGCTGACCTAAAATTACAAATATTGACGGACTCATTGAAGACTCTGAAAGCATCGGTAATGAAATGTAGAGCACTTTAATGTGCACAACATTCGTATTTGAAATGTACGCTACATTACGATAATGGATGCAATATGCTGTCCACAATTTAATGACGTGACATCCACAATATTATATAGTCGCTAACCTGATTTTCGTGATTACGCGTTAAGCGATTACAGCAGCTCATCGACGGACTAATCGAAAGGTCACACATGGTATATTTATAACATGCGTCGGACGCACTAAAGCTTATGCATTGATTTTTAATTACATTGCACATTAACACTATATCAATAATGTAAAATCTCGTGGAATTTGTACGAGCCTCGTTCACGGGGATACAATTTCGTCTGTAATAATGGCATAGAAGTTTCGTATCATAAATTATCTTTTCTCTTCCAACTTTTTTTACAAACTGGATACTTTTATTTTTAGCTCCAGGCTTTCTATCAATTTTCTATTTCTATTTGCAAACTCCATCGTAAAAAATCGTGAAAAATTAAATTTAACGTTTTTCGGAATACATTTTCACATTGTCTACAAAACAAAGAGCTCGTACGCAAGGCACACCTGTAAACAGATGCAGATTAAGCTTTGACATTTTCCTACAGTTATTAACAAAATTTCAAATATCCGACACACATCAGATTGACAGTTTTTCAGGCTGTCTTTCACGTGAATTGCAAAATTCTTTGAAGATAAAATAAACAATTGCCGATAAGCTTATAGCGTGAATGACGTGACGAGACTTGTAACCACGGGCGGCAAGCAGCGAGCTGCGATATCGACGTTGGCGCTCGCAGAAACTCCGTTCCTTCCACAGTAAAGACTGGCTGGGGTTACCATTCGCATGCCTGCTCCACTTACCCTGCCGCAAACGTGCTTCGGATAAAACGCGCCTCGGATCGCTACTGCTCCGCTCGTGCAAACATCGGTATCAATATTTGTGCAGCTAGCTCTCGCAAGATAGCAGATCCAATTTTTGTGAAAAAACACTCGTGCTGCATGTAGAAATCTGTTGCGAGAATAAATTCGGCCTGGAGTGTAGCACGTGACGTTCTCAGAGAATATCGAAATATGCACTTGACATTTGACAATCCATATTGCTTTCAAATCAAATGAAAAATAACTATGCCCATGTTGCTTAGAAAATTGTAATTCGACAATTGTATCGTGTCGAAAATAGTTTCACGTGCTTTAATAGGCAAGTTTAAAAAATATAAAAATTCACTGTTTTTAATTGTGTTAGGATTTTATTTTCTATATTGCCATACATGTGAATTTTTTATTTCTTGGCTGGTTACATTTTTTTAAATACGATTGTAATTACAATAATACAATTTTGCGACATGTGTGCTACAGCACAGTTAATTTTTTAATTAATGTTAATTGATCTTTAATAGAAATTTAATTTAGAATCAATTTTAATGACACATACACTTAAGGCTTTACTAGATACACTTAATTAACTTGGTTTGATATTGAATAGTAATTGAAAATCAAGCGCCTGAGATCTGTCATCCCTAGAGTCTGGATGTTCGTGCACGATTGCGTGTCGCGCGTGGAGAACCGCTGTATGGGAGTAAGTCGCTCGCTAGTAGAAGTAATATATAGCAGTCAACAGTCGTCGGGGCGTCTGTGGCTCCGTGCTAGAGCGGCGGACTAGTATCGAAGAGGTCCCGGCCCCCGTCCTGGGTTCAAATCCCGGTGGCGCTCATTGCCGCACATAGAGATTCAGTCTCTGAGTGATTTTTTCCGCCAGTTGCGTGTCTTAAGACAGAGCTGTCATTTAATCTGCATATTTCTGTTGCTCTGAAGAGTTGATTATGTGATGGATTTTCTTCTTCTCTTTCTTCAGAAAGATATAAAACAAGTATATTATTAAGAGAATAACATATGTACATATCAACTTGAACATGTACGTACCGTACCCTGTATGTATATATTTTTTTCAATCGTACATCGATCTCGTTCATTCTTTAATAAAATAGCAAGAATTGTGTCGAGTCTAATGTCTATTTTTGTTTAATTTTGCTTCTTGTAAATTGTCATATGGACATCACATTGATCCTTATCTAATAAATACTATTTCTCGCTACGGTAGCGCAAAAATCGCATACATTTAAATTTACTCATGAATAATAATCATGTCAATAGTAATTAAACCTATACTTATTTATGCAACTCTCTCTTATTTAACAGTATGTGTAACGTTATTCTCTGTCGTACTTTGTTAACGATAATATAATTTGTTTACGCTCTAATTTGCGATACAATAGTCTTAGGAGATTCACTCTGCGTCAAGAATTTGTGATATCCTTTCAGGAGATTCAGTCTCCGCCAAAAATATTGCAATCCTTCACCGCCTGTGTCACTTCGGGTGCACGGGCGAAACTTGCAGGCAGCGGTTCCTCGCGCGCGACACGGGATCGTGCACGAACGTGCGGACTCTGGTCATCACACACATATACATACACACATACACAAAGTTTCAGTGACAAAGATTTACTCTAAACTCGAAGATCAATGCGTAAAATGATATTATAATTTTCGACAGAGTTGTTCGTGCATTTTTACTGTTATTTGTATTTTTTTCTTGAATTTCTGCAAAAGAGTATATAAAGATGATCTACTAATTAACTTTTTTTTTTGTAGCTATTCATCGTCCCGAACTTTATTTCTTTAGAACTGAATAGCGGCTCCGAAAGCCGTGATACCTTCAAATTAATTTCCTCTTGGATTTAGTCATCAGTATTCTACATTTTCTCCATTTCGTCTATTTCATTTCCAAAGTTCACGTACGCTCGCAGCGTTCGGAAGACATCTCACGAAATTCGTTAACTTTCACGGATTGCACCCTCCTCAAACCTTACAATTAATTAAAACTTTCGGCATGAAAATAGCGTTCGCTATCAACTGCCGCTTAAATTTTCTGCTAACGTTTTCCGGACAAATTTTGTCGAATGTTTCATTTGACAAAATGTCCATTAGCAAGCAATTTTTATTTATTTTATGACAAAATTTAAAAGAAATCCTGAAATTTTGTTCATTTAGAAGGCTATTTGAGACAAATTTCTTGTTTATGGTAATTAATTCTCTATTTCTAATCATTTTCTTATTTTCGTAACTGCGGATTACTATTTTTGCATCGAATTATCGCATAGCTAATAAGTTGCCCATTGAAAAACGAAATTTAATATGTATTTTCACAATCTGCTTATTATAATCTCACTGGAATGTTTTAAACTCGCTACATCGAGTTAATAATATGATCCAAAGTCTTAATCCTTTTACATTTCAACTTTTAATCTTTATTTCCTCAAGTAGTTAAATTAATGTAAATTTTGTGGCAAATGGCGTGTTAAGATTTTCATAGAAACTTTAGTTTAATGTTATATTAAGTCAGTATAGTTATGATCTTTTTAATATATAAATTTCTCACGCCTGAGATCCGTCGTTTTTAAGATTTTTCCGCATAAAAGCTTTGCAGCATATTTTTTAATTTTTGTCTCGTATCTGAATAATAAAGTGATACTGCTTTTTGTTTGATATTGATTAAAGTATGTTATGTTTTACATAATTTAGACTCTTTAAAATAAAACATGGGCAGGATTAGAAAATTATTGGATAACAGCCCACTCCATCAGCAGCTATAAATTTAAGAATGTTTGTATGAATATGAATCGGCGATTATTCAACAAGATTCTTATTTCATGAATCGATTACTGACAAATATTTTATTATCAACGATATCTAATAACTTCTTTCCTAGAACATCTTTCTAATTACAATACAATACAATACAGAAGAAATTAATTACTTTTACAGTTGAAAGATGCACTTGCAGGAATTCGAATCGTGTATTGCGAACTCGATTATCTCAAGTAAATTTCTTGTCTGGGACAATGAAGAACAATCTAGGCAATTGTCATTACGTTAATTATTAAGTAATTTCCTACAATTTTGCTTCAATTTCTTTAATTTAAACAAACAATGAAAATGCGACGGGGATCGATAAAGTGCCGCGTGAGTTTGCTTCAGACGAACCCTTTCCCTTGAGTAAACCCTTACGACAGCTATAGGAAATTCTACGAGCCACGAAATTATGGCGAGTCGATGACGTCGAATCAAGACAAAGTTCCACGTCGAAGTTTCCCCGCTGAGGTCGCGCCTCCCCGAATTCACTCGCGAATTCTCCGTCGTGCTACTTGTTTATTTTCCGGAGCGAAGCGAATTACGCTTTCTTGTTCGGGCTGACATGCGGGACCGCCCCGTCGGAAAGAAGAAACCGATAAACCGAAAATGGTTTGCGCAAAATTGAATTTACCGTTATGCGTATTCACATTTGAAACGCAGAAGCAGATGGATCTGAAATAATTGGTTTTGACACGTTATATTGCTCAAGGAGAAACACGAATTACGAGTTATAAATTGATCTTGAATTAGATTAAAACTAAAGCGATTTCTTGAAATCAAACGCAATAAGATTGTGATAAAACGTCGTTATGGTATAAAAGAATTGAATTTTTATAATATTTGAAGATTATATTTATATATTCGTATATATAGTTTTTTCTCATTAAATGATTTAAAAAAAAAATTCCTAAAATATTGGACAATACTTAAGAAACATTATATTTTGTTCGTAATTTTCTAAACCGAAGCAGCATTCAATACATATAATTCTCGCGAGTATTCAAGAAGTGCGAGGGATCCGACGTGATGATAAGAAATGAAAGTATAGGGAAAAACAGCCCTGCACCGTTGAACTCACGTATCCTTGTCTGTCGATTGCCATTTGACCTCGTGAACCGGAAGAGAGCTTATATTCTTCGATCTATCCCGCGGGAAATGTACTCACATCGCGCGTCGTGCACTTGTATGCGTTTCACCATGGATGCGTCCCTGTCGGCACATGCGAGTTCATGAATTTAATATGGTAAAAGTTCCGACTTTCACTCGCTCTGCATCGGGTATCGATATCCGGTGTTTTTTTTTTCTTCGAAAGACTTGACTTTCGTATTTGTCTACTTTCTTTTAAAGTAACGATGTTATATGAATTGATTCCAAATTTGCAAAAAATCCAAATGGTAAAATCTCCCTGAAAATTTGTGAAAAATCATGCGAATTCTTCATTCGGTTAAACCCTTTAAAAATTAATGCTCGGAATATAAGAAGAAATCGTTTTACTTAATTTTCCGGAAACTTTTGCGCTGCCATATCTTACTCAGGGATACGAGCACCCGTATTCCCTGTATACACCCCCACCGGGATGAAGAGAGAGGGATTGTTTGACGTCGTGAAGGAGGTCGAAGAGGGTTGACGTTGCCGAGAGAACGAGGAATTCCGCCGCGAGGACTGCAGCTGCAGGGACGTTCGGTCGTCGACTCGGATGAGGGAGACGAGGGGAACAGGAGGGGGGCTCTGGAC
>VBVR01003395.1:0-17867 GCA_011638315.1 Tetramorium parvispinum
ACGTGCGCCCGGGGGAGGCGGCAGGGGGATGAAGAGGCGTGGGACGCACCGTAAGTTATGACTTTCGTCTCGCTCCCGCCATCGCTGCCGCACCGACGGCTCTATGAATGTATGCATGAGATACGAACTTTATGCTTTATGCATTGAACGCGCCAGTGATAAGAAGTCGCGCGCGTACGGCCGACGCGACTCCACGTTTCGAGCGCAGCAAGGGAGAAAAGAGGGAAGGCGGGTCCACTCAGTCCATACTACTTTGTTAATCACTGCAAGGAACATCTCAATATTTTTGATGTTGCGCTTATTAACATCGATTTTAAAACTGTGAAATAGTGTAGTCAAAAAGCAGCAACTTTTTCTCGATTATAGGGTATATACATCATTGATCTGTCGTCACGTGTTTATCGCAATCCAAGATGATAAGCACAAATCGAGATATTGCAACATGAATTATTTAACTTTTAAATTAAAACGACGAAAACTAAGAAGGTTTTAATTCGTAAAATCAGCTACAGAGACGGAACTGTGTAACGAAGTCTTGTACTCAACTTAATTTCACGTGATTTGATTTTAATCGGATTTTAAGTTGAGAGTTTGTTGCCACCGAGATACTTAATGCTGCAAATGAAGGAGTTGCGAAAAATTTTAGTCGGACGGAAGATTCGAGTCGAGGTATCCGTAATTGAAAGGAAAGGTATCATAGCTCCGAGACAATTTATACATCCGCGATCGATCGCAGCCATGTCTGGAGACCAATCCCTTTGAGCGTCGACCGCGGGCTGATAGCCAATTGCAAATAAAGGATTGAAGACGGCGTTTAATAGAGTCGCGAGCGTCGCTCACAGAGTACACAGCGGCCAATATGGAGACCCGTGTCTTATCATATATCTTCGTATGTACACCGTGTACTCGAGCACGATCCTAAAGTCACGATTAATATCCTCGTGATTGAGTAATCATTTGCCGAATATCATCCAGGATAATTTTATTAGAAAGTGAGCCGGATGAGAAATCTTAAATTATTGGAGCGATCGATTAATTTTCTCGATATTGTTTAATTATTTCATTTTTCGGTGTTCAAGCAGTACTCGAAATTCGAATCGAATTCATATCCTTCGTATCAATGTAATCATCTATCAATAGCATACAGATGACGCTTAATAGAAGATGTATTCGCATCTCGAGTCGCACGTTATCGAGAAACGGTAGCGCCGAAGCATTTCTCCGGTAGCGCGGTCGCTTTTAATCGTGAGCTATAAAGCCCGTAAGCCTCGGTGTGCAATCGCGGTGAGGTTGAGGGAACGGGAAGGAAGTGGAAGTCTCACTGTGCGAAACATTTATGGACGAGAACGCGCACGATCGGACGATTACTCTCGGCGCGAGACGCCCTGCGGCGGTAATAACTGTCTGTACTCGCGAAATGAAGAGACAGTTAATCTAATCTTCGCAGTAACGACAGCGACGGGCCCTGGGATTTATTCGTTCGTAACGACGTAAACCGTACAAATTGGCGACTGGCACACGCCGCCCTAATTGCTTTCCGCGCCTCTCTCTCCGGATATACGCGTGATAAATCTTTAAACATTAATTCGATTGTTAAGCGTGCGCACCGGCACCTGCGCTCTTAATACTCGTCCACGGCGAATCTTACCCTCTCGGTACCCACATTTCGAAATCAAGTTACCGGGTCTGGATTCGCGTAAATGTACAAAATGATGCAAACATGTTTTGAATTTTTAGCAGATTCGCTGTCACCGCAAAAGATTCATGTCTAAAAAAATATCATTGTTATTTTAGAGTTATTTTATATCCTCTGTCAAAACTTTCGTCATAAAATATATTTTCAACATCAGATTGAAGATATATATATATTTTATTAAAACATTCATATTTCTCTCGCGCACAGAGAATGAGATATCATAGAATACTTTGAAATATTGGCAGAAGTTTAATGCAAACAAACGCGATGGCTTAATCCATTCTGCGGCGCATCCTACGTTAGCCATTATTATCGAATCAATTTTGTCAGGACGATTTCGTTACTTTTGCCCTTTAATATCCACCACCTCGCGCGAATTAATATGTTCCGTAATTTCGCCGCTATTAGCGGGCCGCGCGCGCATTGGGGTGATAAAAACAGCGTAATTATTAAAAAGTCGCGTACTCTCGTGTCACAACGACGTTCGTGTTTTCACCTTCCACATGACGTGCCAATTATATTTTTAAAAGCTCCCTCGCACAACGGTTCGCACGTTCGGTAACACATGCACAAATACGCGCGTGCAACATTTACATGTGCATAGAAGTATATATACCGCGCTCTTCAAGGTAACACCGTACCAGCGGGATGGCGAACCTTGTTACGCGACAAAGTACGCGCACTTTTAGCCGCAATTCCGTGTCATTTGGCCGCCGTTAATGAATATGACGGAGAGGGAGGACATAGAAGAGTGGGCGGGATCGTTCCCGCGCGGAGGAAACGCGCGATCGAGAAGGATCCCGTTTTCGCGGTAGGGAAAACAGGAACGGGGCCAACTTCGTAATGCGCGCCCGCCGCATAGAAGGCCGGCTAAGCCGCGCTTAGCAACTCGTTTGTGGAAAATTTGAAGTACGCAGAGAATCCCTACGGAGGAAGATGCCCGTGGAATTTCTATCGCGGGGCCCGAAGTGCATTATGCAGCGGAATCGAAACTCTTTCGCGAAGAGCTTCGCTTAATTTCTCCCGGGCTACATGCATACAGCTCCGCTCGGAAGAGACTCGGGGATGATATCCTGCTCGGATCCTACGCAGGACAGGACGGCAAGCTAATTCAATAAGGCCGCGCGAAATGAGCGCAGGCGAACGAACGAGTCCAAGTTAATTCATCAAGCGACTTCCTTGCTGTGCCCGAACATGCTTCTCTTTTTTTTTTTGTAATGTTGACATTAATTCTAAGATAATATGAATTCTGCATAATTTGGAGTACTTGGTATTTATCTTCGTACTTTTCAATACTTATGAATGTATGAGTCCGTCCATTTGGTTAACAACTTGAAATATTTCGAGGCAACTAATTAAAATATATATTATGGCACCGGATCGCCTCGTTCTCCTCTTCACAATACTGCTATTGTGGTAGAAATCCAGAAGAACCGAAAATTTACCGAAAAGCGCGTATAATGATTACCCATTAATCTTGGAATCGAGGCAAGAAATCAAATCCACGCGGACCGTTCAAAATGCAACTCGATATGGTTGATGCAGGCTTCACGTCGACAGACCGAGGTCGCGCCGCGACATAAAACGGCATATATTCAATTCGAAATAACAATGGGGGGGCTCTGTCGCGGACACTCCGGCGTCGATTAAACGACTCCAATTTGGAAGGTAAAACCACCGAATTTGATTTCGCTCGCGTTTCTATGCGCCGAAATCCCTCACTGTCAGCTCGGCCGCCAGTTTCGAGCGCATGTACGAAATAATCGTATGAAAATAATGGACGTGCGATAGCGTGAACGAAATTTGGGACGCGGCCAACGCAAAGGCGAAAAACGTTTCTCATTAAAAAGAAATATTTTCACGCAACTAGATAAATCAATTCTATTCCCGTCACGTAATTGACACGATAATTAACCGTACGTACGCGTCGCAATTTGTCAACTATCGCGCGAAATGCAAGAGCATTGTAGGAGGCTGGAATCCATTTCTTCATATATTTTTTACTATTTATAATAATTACTATTGACACTATTTCTTGCCATTATTGAATATCACTTGACATAAGATAGGACATAAAAGAATGAAAAAATTAAAGATCAACTATTTGGAGTCTAATTAAAATAATAACAGCGTAGATTATAATTTATTTTTGCACTTGCCAACATAATTAATTGATAGCTGGAATCGCAGGGTGTGGGAAATACAAAAAGTACATAAATGCACCGAGGGTTAATGTCGCGTAAAAACGGGCTTTTACGAGAAATTTCAACCAAAGTTTGATCGTTTAGGTAAATCAGTGGCTTTTTTTTTCCATTTCCCTTCGCGCGTTTGATCGGACATCCATCAGTCCGCGTCACTACTTTGTATCTTTTACTGTTAATATATTCATCTTATGTTTGCCCAGAATCGATGATACTTGCGAATTACGTCTCGTAATGTCGCCGCAGAATTAAATTGTAACGTGGCACGTATATCACATTTACATATGTAATTACATTGTTTATATCCTGCAAACATAAATTAATGCAACGCTATTTTCTAGATCCGGGAATTTCCGGAATTTCTTCGAACTCGACGTAATTCGTTCGTTGTCGCGGTCGGCGAGCACACGAGACGCGAACTGGCGTAGCCCAACGGCGCAATCTAAGAAAATAAGCGGCGATCTATCGGACGGAAAATTGCATTCAGAATTGAAGAGCGCGAAGGCGAAAGGGAGTAAAGAGAATCTCGAATCGAGAGACGGAAGTGCTTAGCAATCGGTAGGTGGGTATTCTACGTAAAGCAGAATGTATAAGTGTTCACACACACATGGGCATTGAAAAGCTATTAGTCCATCCATTATAATCGATCATATTTTCAAGAGAAAAGAATTTAAAACGTCGTAAAATAATGATGTATGCTACAATATAATTACATGATAATAAAATAATTAATTAAATGCAATAAATCAAAGCATCAAAAAGAATATTTTCCAAGACTTATATATTTAACAGAATTTTTTGCAAAACTAAAGTAAACTTGAGAAAGTTCATCCGTATAATCGATCATATTTTTAAGAGAAAAAAATGTGACGAGAAAAATGAAGCTTGATAAAATGATTATATGTGTTAAAATAGAATAATGAAATAATTAATCAAAAATACAATAGATCAAAATTTCAAAGAATTTTCTAAGATTCATACACTCGGTTTAGTATGTTTTTCTGAAGATAATCCCTGTAATCGCGGCGTTGATCATTGGCGATCGCAACATCCTGAAAATCCTTTCATCCACAGAATTTTTGTTAAGCGCGAAAATGGCACGATGTAAACAAGCCGTGCCGCGTTGGACTTGCGCAGCTCAGGTGACAGTCGCCCCGTCGCGTCGGCCAAATAAATCTTTCTATTCAATGCGCGCGTTACGGAGTCGCTCTATTTACTCTCGTCTCGACATCGCGCCTCCCCTATTTTCGAATACACAACTAAAACCTACCCTCCTCCTTTCGCCCCTGCCGGCGTGTATGTCTTTTGCATCTCGCGGGTTTTTACGAGAAATGGAACGACCGCCTGCATTCATAGAATGAAAACCTCGTTTCGCCACGTGTAACGAAATATCGCGCGAAATGAAACGTCCGACTGACTATTATTAACCAGCTGATTTTCTTCTGGGGGAGATTGGCAACAGCGAGCGCCATATTTCTTAAATATTTCAATACCTGTTACTTCACTTCAGTGCTTTTCATACAATTATTACGTAACAGCTAATTTCTCCGTGCGATAAAAATTCATTACCATGATAGACACATACTTTTTTTTATTTAACTCAACAGCCTCATAAAAACGGTTTTCCGAAATTTTATTAGTTTTTCAAATAGCTGTTAACGTGTTAAAAACTTTGTTAATTATAAATTGTATAATTCGGTCAACTCATAAATTATACAGTCGTATAAATTCATAATTAGAGCAATTTATAATTAAAGCACGTATAAAAATATTATCACATATATAAATTATATAATTTAATAATCTATTAATTTTTAAACGTCTTTTATTATTATATACATACAGATTTACAAGATACAATACAGATTTAATAAATTAAAATATTTAAATAATCAGTGGTTTATATTCCTTGAAATGACCATTCGCATCACATACTTTAATTGTCGTTTGAAAAAGAATACTTGTAAAAGATCGCAAAAACGAACAACAAATTTTAAATTTTATTCGCCACAGTGGAGTCGAAAAGCATTGTATCTAACTCACTCAATCAGTCGATTACTGCTTTTCACTTTATCAGAAATCGCGACGTCGCGCAATACGCCTCCCTCGTTTCTCCCGAGAGCAATCTGCGCGGGCTGCGAACGACCGTGAGACGCAGTGTGTGTATCGGTTGCTCGCAGCGGGGTGGGTCGTTTGATAAATTTTATGGAATCGAAGAAAGAACGATATTTTGCCCCAACAGCGTGCGCACACCGTGTAGGTGTGTTTTCCACGACCGTCTCCTCCTCCTACTATTCGACGTTTGTACCTGCTCGTGACAGGTGGATCGCAGTTATTCAACCGGGCGATACTGCAACTGGTTACTCTGTCGTACACGTGCCCACCCCCGATACATTTTCATCTCCCACCCCGTGCACCATGCGAATCGCGATCTCGATTTGTACGGCCCCAAAAATCTTTCGCTTTCTGTTAACTAGTAATTATTTGTTTGCTAAAGAATATTAAAATATGTTTCTAAACATTTTTAACTCTATTTTATAAATAATTGTAGAATATTGAGCATCATATAGCATTGAAAAATCTTAAAAGTAGTGTATTTAAGCATTTAAGTACTTTCCAACAATTTAACAAGTCAAAATATTAATATTCTAGACGAAAAATATTTCTCATATTCTGTAACAAATTATTTTTTAAAAATTATTACAGCTTTATAATATATAATAATATTTCACAAAGATATAATTAACATCCCTAATTAACATCCTTGATTCCAATAATTAGCATAATAAATAGTATTCTATGTAATACGATTTTGCGATTTTTGTTTACTTATTAATTTTCTGTTAGCTGGCGTTCCGATAAGATAAGAATTGAACCTAAAGACATGGGACAAGAATATGTGCCCACCCTCTCCTAGGAATGCCCGGAAGTCTAATCAAAAATGTTTCTTGTGCAGACTCGCGATTCGTTTAGCCCAATCGCACACGGCCCGTCGATTCCGCTTGTTACGCTCTTTTGCGGAGAAAATAACTTGCCCACGATTCCGCGCGTAGTGCGATTTCTTTCGATCGCAGGCACTCCGGTACGCCGATACCGGTTTTCGTATTACCTACACTGGTTAAACCTTTATTGCGCTCTGTACTTGTGTCGTATATGGTGCAGAATGATCCTCCCCCGGCGTACTGTAACTTCGGCATTTTCTACGCCCGGAATTTCCACGGCCGAAATGTTTTCCTCCCAAAAAAAAAGCTTACGCGCAGCGTAAGTTATAACCGCCGACCTTTGTATAGAGTACCTCCGGAACGAGTTGGCCCGATTAAAATGCCTTAAAGTACCTCTCTCGGATTTAATACATTTTCATTGCGATGTTTGTTAAATTATATTGGTCGAACATATTCCCCGAAAATTTATTCAAAGGAAATTCCATTTGAAATTAACTTCTCTGTTTCAATATCCAATTTACAACGCTATAAAATTATATCTCTTGCCACAAGTGAAATTCTCCTAAGCCATTAAACCTTTCCGACCCAGCGAACTCAATCAAAGTCACATAAATTATGTCTTACTGAAACGGAAACGTACGATCCGTACGAAAACAGCTAATATTCTTTAACGGCTAATTCTCAAGCGTTTCTCGTTAATTTATCGGACACTAAAATAAAAGGCTGAAATAACGCAAGTTAATACTGCAAAGCCAATTACATTTCAAGTGTAATTTTTTATTATATTTGATCCTATAAATCCCAATGTGTATACCCCTCATGCATTTCGATGCCTTTTAATTCGATTCACATTAGCGTTACGAATTCCGCGCGCGTCGCATTCATAGAACCAGACGATCGTTTTCTATCGTACCCTGTTATTGTGCCCCATTGCGCGCTGTTTGCGCCGCATAATTCAGCATCGTGAAAAATTCGAGGAACGCATCCGATCGATAAATTGGCTCGCGATTGAAATCGGACGCAGCCTCCGGCGAGTTTCTCTCCGTATAAAGAGAAGCGTTTTCGTTCCAGCCACTCGGAAACACTTTAGCGACGGGATAGCAAGTGTTTTACCCTCCCCCCCCCTCCGTCTTCTCCGTCTGAGCAGCGTCTCGGGGGATGCGCAGCGAGTGCACGCCGTGATTCCTTTGAGCATTCCACGATGGATGCGCGAACGTGCGCCTGCTCGCGCGTCCCGCATCCATCCGTTCTCTCGCACCTCCTTGCTCTCGCATATTCTCCTATTATATAAACTGAAAGGGTAGGTAGGTCCGACTATACTCGCGGTTTATATAATACAACATCGGGGACGCAGCGCACGTATGCAATTCCTCCATAATTCCTTGGTTTGCCTCATCCCCATCGCGCCTCTAGCGCGCGGAGGAAACGACGAGGGGAGAAGAGAAGTGATGAGTCGGGGGGAGTCGATAATACGATTCCTCGTATGTCCTAGACATGAACACGCGCTCCATTTGCCAACCTCTTGCACCCACCTCGCACGCCCCTCCCCTCCCTGCCTTCAACCCCCAGAAAATCTAATCAACCGTCTTCTCCCTGCCGCCGCCAAAGTTCCTTCTTGCCCTCTCTCGATCCTACTTTCGTCGTGCTCTTCTTCCATTTTCCACTATGTACTTATTAGGCACATTTTATCGTACGCTACATATTGAGAATACATCTATAATAATATTCTAACAGAAAATAAGGATGACCTCTTTATAAGAGTGCTAATCAGTAAAGTGCAACGTGCTTAAAAATAGAAGAAATGAATTTTTATATGCTAATCTACGAGAAGGATCTACGAAAATTAAAGACGAGAATCTATTTTGTCTCTAAATTTCTTTCCGTAGAATGGAAGAAAATTTGCTGCGCATTATTTAAGACTCCGCAACGCCTCCACAATGTTGTGCTCTCAACATGTAACTCGAGGGTTAATTTCCCGCTGCAATTACTGCATGCTGGAGCTCACAGAATGGATCGAAGCAAATTTATGCGAACAACGGGAGCAACATTGTTTCTCTCTCTCTTTCTCGCTTGCTTCTCTCCCCCATTTTCCTCTCGTGTCCCCACACCCTATCCTTTCCGCCCCATTTTAATTCTCGTCCGCCGCACGCCGACGCGCACCGCGAATATCGGCGATTAAAGTGGCCTTAAAAAACCGACGGACCGTACGTCGCGCTATATGAAATATCCCCCTGGTCGGCGAAGGTCCATTTCGACGGGCGAACGACCAGCTCGGCGGAACGACGAAGATGATGACGACGACGACGACGACGACGGCGTTCTGATAGCGGAAACGTGTTCCGGCACCACGCCGTGCATACAGAACGCGCCGCACTGCTACTTTTCTCGCACGCGCCGAGCATTTTCGCCCCCTAAAAAGCTTGTGGTCACCCCCAGACACGTCGTTCTGTAAATCAAAACTGACTGTCCGCACATAAACTATCGCTACCGTTCGGCCGAATGATATGAATCGCAGATTCTTAACGGTCTCTCCTTTCAAAGCGAACCACTCTCACGATCACAGTGACTGCCTTCGAGCGAACTCCATTTTATGTAATATATATTATTGCAAAAGCGCGGGCAAAAGTTAGCAAGATTATTATTATACTTTTAAAATTGGACTCATTCAGAAAAAGCTTTATTATTTAATGAGTTCAGTTTTAGATGAAAATTGAAAAATTAGAGGTAGAAAATATCAAGCTCATTAAGATTTATAACATTTATATTTAATAACTTTCCGTTCCGCACTTTGAAATCGAAATTAAGAAAAACTCATCTGGATTAAAAAGTAAATAACAAATGATGATGTATGTATGTGCATACACGATATTATCGAGAAGTGTCAATCGCCTCGTTCACGTTGCAAATTTCATCGGCGCGACAAACTCTAGAAAGCTGTAAAAATTATTACATCGTTAATCCGCCGTTACGAGCAGCTGGAGAAGATTTCACGCACCGCAACGTACGGTCCGACGACCCTTTTAAAGCCACTTTAAATGCCAATATTTGCGCCATGTGTGTACGTAAACAGAAATTAAAATAGGGAGCGAAGGAAGGCTGGGAAGAGCGAATAAGGGAGGGTGCACCATTTACGTTGGAATACCATTCAACCCTTTTCGAGCGACACCTGCTTTAATCGGAACGTTTATGCGCGGCGATGTACTCCCTTGAATATCATTTTCCTCAGCGAACAAGCGAACGTCTCTATATATCTCTGTCGATAACATGGACCATTTATTCTGAAAATAATCGACATTATAATTTCCGAAATAAATTGATCATCTTGAAAATACCCGAAAATACATAGAGATGTAATATTCAAACGAAAAATTCATCGAGTATTATTCCTCGTCTCATACGCGACGTTTAATATACAATTTCCTAATAACACTTTATATTGAGGTCAAATTTACACAATAAGTTTCTCAGAACAGAAAATAACCGGAGGGAAAACTGCATGCATTTCCATGCATAACACGCACGAGCCACCGTTTATACCGCAAAAAATATGCGTCGTAAACTTCATTTTTCAAATGAGTGTTTCAAGTGCTGGAGAAACCGCCGCGGAATGCAAGCGCATCACACTCACACATTACCGCGTAAGCTTTACAGCCTCGGCTGTAAATTTCGCGAGCGTCGAAAAAAATAAACAAGGTGCGAAAACGCAACGCGTCGATCCCCCAAAATTTACGACCCAAACGCATGCCCAAAACGTCGCGCCGTGAAAAAGACGGCGATGCGTTAATTTTCCCCGCTCGAATTTTTCGCAGCTCTATCATCGCCTATATCTCGCCATCGTGCATTGTCAGCGCCACGAAGCGCAATTTTATGGGGAACAGACCAGGACTGTCACGAATCACATTTCAGACTCGCGTTTGTCTGTAATATCTTATCCACGATGTGAAAACTGCTTCGTCGGAATTGAGAAACAGTCCAACAGAGGGGGAAAAAAAAATTCAAAGGAAGATAAAATATTTTCGGTGTTTCTACAATTCGTTTCTTGATATCTCTATCAACTTACTTAGGCTCGATTGCATCAACGTTATTTTGGATTTAAGTGAGATGTGTCTTTATTTTTTAGAAAAAAAAAAAATGAAGATAGACACATGTTTAAGTCTCGCTTAAAGCCAAAATAACGTTGGTGTAACCGGGCATTAGCTTGCTAATGCTTGAATCGCCAAGAAGCCTATGCTATCTCGGACTGAATACAAATTTATAGAAGCTGCCGAGAAAATTCCGCGCGAATAAACCGCCGCCGCGCCGCCGTCAGACTCCAAATATCCCTTTCCGTTAACGTTCTTGAGCCGTTCCAACCATTTCCGCACGGGAAGCGCGGCTGATATTCTTACTCCGAGCACGCGGCGCACGCGATTCTCCAACCAGCGCCGTTAATTATTTTCCGCGGGCTCCTGTGTACCGCATAAAATGACGGGTAAACTTCGCGATGTTCGTCTCGACGGAAGGCCACGTGCCGTGACACGGGCGGTAAACTCGATATTCCCGTCTCGGATGAAGCCGCTGCGACTGGCAGCAACAACGGCAACTGCGTGTCACTCTTAGATAGCATCGTCGTCTCGTGGCTTTCTCGAATCTTTTCTTCCGGAGACGGGCAACTTTCGTAGAATCATTAATAAGATATCTTAAATGCAACTTACAATTTCACAATCAGATCTTTTTCTCTAAAGAGTTTAAGAAAAGGGAGATAAAAAGTTTTCCGGAAGAATATTGCAAGCGTAACTTATTTTTATATAGTTGACAAGTATGTGCCTCGAAGAATCTAACAGAGAATTCGACAATTCAAGAATCAACGTATGCAATAGTAATCAGCATTCAAAAAAGTTAATCCCTAAAAGTCCAGAAAATCTTTTCAGTCTGTCATTATTTTGTACCGTATTTTACACAATTTTGAAAATTCCCATTTCAAGAGCGTTTATCCTCGCATTTCTAGTAGGAGAATATTTGAGTGTCGCGAATGGAGTCAGAGGATCGTAATCCTGGGGTTTTCGGAGCAACTGATCCTTTCCGATGAGAGAGCTATTCTCTTCAGGGAAATCTGAAGTGGGAAACGGTTCGTGTGAGAACAAGAAAATGAGCGAGTATGTGATTTTTAAGAAGCTCATTATAGAAATTTGCCAATAAGCTGAAATCAAACTCGAGATACTACCGCGTCAATTCTCCAATTGTTTCTACATATTTAAAACATAAAATACCTACAATCGGACTGTTGATTAATTTCTTTTTATATAAGTAACAGACAGCTCGACGAAAAAGTGTGGAATAAATCTAAAAGGAATTTTCGTTTCGTTCAAAATTTGATTAGGTATTGTACTGCGTTCTGAATAGGATGATTGAACTGTATGATTTTTCTAGTGCCCATTGTGTCTGATTCAATTTCGCACATTTTCACATACGTATCTATTTAACAATTCGTGATGTTGTCGAATTGAAAGGTAAAAAATTTCGCAAGTTTGTTTTCAATCGTCACCCAATTGCAAATAATTAATTACTTTATATTAATGATACGATATTTTTTCACATGATTAAAATTAAAGCGCCACAAATTTATATCATCTTATAAAAATCTCCGAATTTTTTTCAGCTATTCCTACTTGATCCTGCACGAATTCTCAGATCTTCAAAATCATATCACGAGTCGCGGATCAGCTTCTAAAAATTTCATTATCAACTCCACGCATGGTGTGATTCGCGAGGCGAATACGCCGCGCTCGGGAAAATGGAGTGCCTATTGGAAAAGGGGGTGAAATACCGCAGCCCTTTTCACCCTGCCATACGCACGCCACGGTCTCGTCTCGGCGTATCATGCCGCTCGGCTGCCCCCGCGAATTGATTCTTCTCCTCTCTTTTCGGAGAGAGAGAGAGAGAGAGAGAGAGAGGAGAGGAGAGGAAATCCATCTCTCGCGAGTACCGGGCACACCGGGGAGCGGCCGGCACGTGACGCAAAAATCCTTCGGACGTGACTCGCCATCCTGTATTCCAGTCAGGAATAGATAAGAAATCCCCCAACCTCCCCTTTACCTCCCCCTCCCCCTTTCGCGAGAGCCGACACGGTAATAATTATGCAAGGAATATCACGATGCGCGCGCGCCGCGCGCCACTCGCATAGCAAGTGGACCACGTTTTCCCGTTAGAGCTGGAGTGACCCGCAAGTTTTTCCCGGGGATGATTTATCGGGAACGAAGGTGGTAGTGCCCGTGTCTCCCTGCCCTTCCCATCTGTCCCGCTATTTTCGCATCTGCGAGGGTAGATTCGTTAGCTTCGCAAACCGCTTGATAATCACGTCAAACCGCGTTCACGCTCGTAAAAGTACTTTAAATTTCGCCGTGGCAGACAAGTTTATCAATTTAACTGAATGAGAAGCCGCTAGTTAATTAAAATGGATTCGCTGTACTCTGGACACAAAACGCGACGTATATAATTACGCGATGTAAAAAGAAAGTTAAAAATATTCCAAAAACAATGAGCGCCATTCGCTGCATGGCGAGACGAAAGTGTTGACGACGTCATCGTTGCCAGAAGTTGGAGCTCCGAGGACCGACAACCGATCGCTCGGTGTCTTTTTTTTTCTACCTGCGGCAAAGTCATAAATTCTTGCGTCAAACTTCGACCGATAAAGAATTCCTTACGATGTTATCCGCGGAAAATTTCCTTTAACGTGGCGTTGATGCGAGCGGCCGTTCCTTTCGAGGAATTTTAAAGAGCGAAGATTATCGATGAGCTTTTCTTTATGCGGGGGAAACTTTCTTGTAACAAGTGTAGGTGGAAAAGAAGATTCGATTGATTCCAAATCGGATCCGGAGAGTAATTATTCGACATAATGAAGCTGCGATAGAATAAGCTCAATTTGTAAGTTCGTTGAAATTCGTTGTAGTAAAAGTTTATTTCAGCTTCATTTCTTTCCTCGTTCATAACACTGGCAAAAAAAAATACTAAGTATCTTTTAATTTACCTCCTAAAAATGCTAAATGGAAGCTGATGGTAATAACTACAATTTTTTTCTAAAGCTGGGATGTCAAAATGATCTTGTTAACGTAGTCGTTTAGCTTTCTGACGTAAAATTTTAAACAAGCGACGTATAAAAATAATGGTGTTGCACGCGAAAATATCGTTGACATTAAATGGCAGGATAAAAAGACACGACTAAACGTCTTTTCAAGCAGATGGGAACAAACTTCGCACACGTTATTTCGTGGCGCCGAGTCGGCCTCGTCCTTAAAGTTATCCAAACATCTATTTCACGGGAAGTTTCAGCGACAGTCGCGCTGAAGTGGCAGAAATTCTCTTCGCCAGCCTCTCTCGACTAACTTTTATAATAATTTCATCGCGTCTGCATATTCGATGTTCCATCGACAACTCCATATTCTACCAATGAATTTCTAAGGCGCTATGTGCAAATATTCAATGCGAGTTACATAGTGCGGTATGTCCATAAATATTTCTGCATATATTTTATCCAGCGTAATGAATTTATTAAATAATACATATAGGGTGAGGAAATTTAGGAAATGTAATTGTCATTCGTCCAATATGTAATAAATGTCAGATATGTATGTATAATATTTTAATACATGTCATATCAGAATATCAAATTCAGAATATCATATGGTTTCATATTAATTTCGAATAAAAGATATCTTGTAGACGTATTAATAATATACATATTAACTTAAGTCGGACTCTTTTTGCAATAACTAAACAGTATTTCATTATAGAGATACTTAAAACTGAAAATTAAGTTTTGGTGAATTAAGCTTCAGGAATCTGGGTATTTAGTCTTGTTTTTTCCATGATAAGTAAATTTTGCTTCGATAAAGATTTCATTTAAGACTTAGTTGCGCCAAGACATTTAAAATTAAAATTTGGAAAGTTGGGATAAACGATGAGCTCCTATTTTCGCTAAGAAGACTGCATATTCATCAAAGAACTTGCCATTAAACTTTCATGCGGTGTGGAAAAAATAAATGTGCTCTAAATATATTATTTTGACGAATATCCTCTACGCAATAATCCCATGCCACTGTAATATTACATAGTTCTATGTATAATACAATAATATTAAATAGGACATTAATAGATTATTCCTGTTATTCGAGGAATTAAATATATATTTCGCGGTTATATGAAATATGAAAGCCATAGAAACTATATAATTCAGTTTGCCCGAAATCAAGGGGAAATCGTCGTTGTCTGGAACAGCGGGAGCAGTATCGTGTCACGGAATTTTTCACCCTCGCCCGGAGTCAAGTTGTAAACGTTTACGTTTGCTCCGAGAGATAGAGAAGCCCATACTCTATGTTACTAACGTGTTTCACGAAGCACTCGTGTGATCCTTTCGTGGATCGAGGTTAACGCGAAGTAAGACGACTCCCAGAGGATAATGTTCGCCGTATCGGATTTACCGAGCTGTCGTCGGTACTTACGTTACGCCCGAACATCATTCGTAGCGAGCCGTAAGGCGATTTAGTTACAGCCTCCCTTACTTCATACTTTCCGGACGGATGCTTCACGATGCTTTTAGGTTCGGCACTTCGGTAAAGACATTACGTCGGCGATAATTACCGAAGTTCGTATTCCCGCCGACGACGACTCACCCCCGAAACTGAGTAGAGTTATTTTCGAATGGCGTTATCACCCCTACTGAATAATCTTTTAGGATATTTTATAAGAAATTGTACTCCGATGGTGATGATCGGCACGAATAAAATTTAATTTTTTTAGAAGAATTTTGAAAATATTAATAAATCACCAGAATAAAAAATCACTAGGATGGAAAACTCTATCATAAAAATAAAAACAGGAATCGTATTATGTACATACAGATGATCAATTTAATTTTCATGCTTTAAGTTTTCACACCGTCAATCTGTTATCTATTAAACAGTGCATTAGAAAAATTACGTAAAATTACGTAAAATTTATAGCGTTTTATTATGAACGTTCAGTCATTATTGGATATTATTTTCTTAATCAAATTACATGAAGTGTACGTTGATTAAAAAGAGTTGATGAAGTATATAAATGCTATCCAGTCGTAATTCACTTTAAATATAGTACACGATCTTCGATTTCTTGAACAATGGCAAAGAGTCCCGAAAGCCGATATTCAGTGCCGACTTTGAACAACTTTCTGGAGAGCAAAGTTTCCATTCTTATGCCGATTTCTAACTTTCATTCAATGAGAAGATAATATAGAATCATAAAACATTTCCGTTTACATTGCGAGTAGTAACGAAAAACGGAAATGTGGCAAACAAGTCAAGAATTTTTCAAATTTTTCAATGGAGAAAGGAAATAAATCTCTTGTTGCACGCATTTCTTTGAAATAAATAGAAAAAAATACAGACATATTTAATTATTTCAAATATTAAATTCTTTTATATAATTCATAAAAATAATATATATTACTGAAGAATAGTCTTTATGAAAAAATTATTTCATGTAAGAAAATCAACAGTGATCTACAAAGTATATTTTTCTTTAATAATTAATATTTTTAATTATGGTATTTATTTTCTCTTAATTATATTTACAACGTCTTTTTACGTATTATTCATGAGATAAATTATGTTACGATTTATAAATATAGTCCAAATTTGAGTTTTTTTTTTATTTCGTTTGGAATAAGTTTAATATAAAAAAATTAATTTTTTCTTCACGCAAACTTTCTCTGACTTTTGTTAAATATAAATTTTAATCTTGTATCAAAATAGAGATTATATTTCAGTGTTATGTGTATACATGTACATACATACATCTCGAATTTATTATGTCCAATATGTCCAAATTTGGTTGTCACACTGTTCTCGATTAAAACGCGAGGGGCCATTGTACGTTAAGCTTCGCAGTTTATCCTGCTTTGTCATTTTGTCGCCGATTTTGATTCTAGTGCTTCTGCAGAATAATGCTAGAATAGTGTTGTTTCATTGACTGTTTATTTCAGGGATTTATCTTTTCGAATATAGGACAAACATCGATTATATTGAAGTGAATTTCAGTAATTTTAGTGAATTATTTCGATTTCTTGAATAATAAATTTTATTATTCACAATTAGCGTTACAATTAGCGAATAAATTTTAGTTATAATATCCAAAATATTTAAAAAATGTATTCACAAATATTTGCAACTTTTGGAAATAATGGCAAGAGAAATAGTTCAAACTTCATAACTTTAAATATATCAGCTCAATTTAAAAATATTTTTACTTCTTTCCTAGACAAAAATAACGAAATATTTTCCAAATAACGCTGAAAATATATACGATGTATCATTCAAATAGAATTAAAGGTCTAAAATATCTTCAAAATAAAAAATATCTCTTCAATCAGCTGGAGATTATATGTTATATTCTTAAAATAATTTATTTAGATTCGCTAATGGAAATTGTTATAACGGATCCTTTCAGCGACAACATATTAAAAATACTTTTACAATAACAAAAATAAAAATAAAATCTATTTTACGATCGATCGACGAGTGCATCGACCGGTCCAAGGTTTCCATATTAAATTTAGATGCTGCCACGAGGCTAAAGCCTCAAAATCCCGCCGTGGCCGGTAACATGGTATACCGGCGGTGTCGGCCGGTGATGGGTGGGTGCGAATTAGCACGATTAAGATGCTATCGCATCCGAGTGGACAGGAGAAGCCTGGGGAAAGATCCGTCGGGGCGTGAAGGGTGAGTACCGCATCGGAGGGTGGGTGTCCCGACCTCAAAGTAACTGGCAAGTGGAACACTCGCGGTTGTAGCCTCGCGTGGGTGTATACTTATGGGGCGCGACAGTAGTGGCGGCGGCCGGGGTATGATAGCGTACGGGGGCCAAGCGTGTTGCTCCCGGATTACGGGCGATCGTGTGGCCGGGATCCGGTCCCGGCTCTCTTGATGCTGAGTTACGTTCTACTCTATATCCCTCGGAGCTATTACACACGCTGCACGTCCCCATAAATACAACGATACCCCGAATCTGTCTCTT
>VBVR01003396.1:0-17867 GCA_011638315.1 Tetramorium parvispinum
TGGTTCAAATATAATTGAATATATGATATCAACTAAACGTAGTGCGCAAAGAATGTATCTATGAAACATGGAAGCGTATTCTTTTTTAATATATATATATATAGAGCTTCATTTTATCTCTATCGGGACGTATAAGTACAATTTAACTAAAGATTATCGAAAACTTCTTTACAAATATTGATGAATGCTGCATGACTCTTGCAACTATCGTATGTAAAAAGAATTTTTTATAATGCTATTTTGAGAAACATAAACACTTCGAATGATTTAATTTACACTATAATATCATTTCAAAAGCTAATTATCTGAAAAAATTTTTATTTACTCTCACTCGGGAAACGAAGATTATTCACCTAAGTACGTTTATAAGTATAAATATCGTCTAATTAATTTGCACTTTAAATTTGCTAATTAAAAATTGATTAAATGTGAGGTACTCCAATGATAATAGTGTTTCTCTTATCGATAATTTTTCTTTCGATAATTTATAGAGCGACAGGATAGTCTATATAAAATTTGTTTCAAAATAAAATAATTAAAATTATTTTTCATTTTTCTTTTGATTTATTGAATTATATGTATTACTATACGTTATTATATAACAATTTTTTAGGTATGTTATTTCTTTACTTATATATGTAAGTAATCAGTTTCAATAGAGTCGTAATTCAGAAATTTTTTCATAGACCATCCTGTACAACGTTTTGTAAATTATTAAATCTCAAGATATATGATAATTAAGAGAAACAAAATATATAAGCGTACACTAATTTCAGAGAACAGCACCCATTTGCGATTTGATTGAAATGATATGTGCATGAACAGTCGGACATGTTTTTGAGGACGATAATAATTACGGCACCAGCGACTAATACGCACCATCCGCTTACATTGATATGAAATGTAATAATATAATCACAATGAGTAATAAACTAATATAACTGCTATACATGTTATCGATACGAACGATAGTAATAAAAATTCTTTTGTTATTCAATATGCATTCGTACTCGCTTTTTGACTGCCTATCCTCTAAAAATATATAATATATCATGGCCAACGAAGGGATCAAAAGTCGAGTCTTATGCTTATGTGGAGGAACCATTTCTCAAATATTAAAATAAAACAACAAGAGATATCACACGGAAAAATGTTAAATCTGCCGTTTTCTTGACATTTTAATAAAATTAATAGAATTATTTGTAAAAGAATTCTATAAATATTATACATTAACTAAAATTTGAAAGAATTGCTTTTCTTCCATATTAGCACGTATATAAATAAAATAGAAGAAAATATTTCTACACAAATTCTCGATATCGATTTTTCTGAAATCAAAGATATTCAGATGGGAAACGATGGAATTAAAGAAAATAGATAATGCAAGAGAATGGGGAAGAATAGGGGAAGTTTATTACTTATCACATATCGATCTATATATTTACAATATTAATTACAACAAATGGAAAATAGGAACGAAAATAATATAAAGAAAAGAAAAAAATAGAAGCAGAGATATTAGCGTAGAAGTTATAGCATTTGCGAAAGAAGTTTAAAATAAAAAATAGTTTATGGGAGAACAAGCAGAGATGTGATGAATGAACAGGGTGGTGTACATTGACTAACAGGATATTTAGAAATTGAATTACAATCTCATGCACATGTATACGAACAATTTATAAAAGTCGAGAATCCTCGATCGAGAAATCTACTTGATTATTGGTTCTCTTATTGCACAGATACGAATGAATAATTCTCAAAAGATTATCCGGAAAAGAGATAAATATCTCTTGAAGTAAATAACAAGAAGAAAACTCTATTTCTTCATTATACTACATAACATTTAACTCAAATCACATGTTTTGTATGCGTATGTGTTATTATATCTTTTAAAAAAATATAATTCAACGTTTATGTAAAAATTTAATTTAAAATTTAATAGGAAATTGTAATTTGACGCGGGATTAAAAGAATTCTTATTTGTCGCTCAAGGCTGCGAGAGAAAAGTTAGTTTTGGACGATTATAAACACATTTTCAGTGGTAAAGTCAACTAATCTTATGGTTCTATCCGACTATATTTCTCAATTAATCAGCGAATACGATATGGATTACTGTGTGGATATTTCTCTCATCAGATTTTACTCGTACGCGGGTCATTAAAATTATTCGCTCGTGAGCGGGGCGTTTCGTAAAATGCTGACCGAGCTACGCTTTTGATCAGAGATGAAATTCAGGGAATCTTCTGTAAATCAACTCGCCTTTGAATTTCCATCCCGCTTCAGCGGCCTTTCGTTGCCTCATATCAGAATTGCTCTCTTCCTCTCAATGAATCTCACGATATGCCGTTTCTCTTTCGTTTTACATCACGAAAAATGAATTTTTGATTAAAGAGAATCTTCGCGAATATTGAAGACCTAATAAAACTAGTCTCTGTCGAACAATCAATCGCTTTAAAAAATAAATACAAGCCAATATTTTTTTGGAGATGAAAAAAACAACACTATGAATGTAAAAAAACACTGATCTGTCATATAAAACAAAATTTCAGTTTTGTGAAAGCTATGAAAGTATAAATGTCGTATACATAAAACAGTCACAATAGAAAACGATACAGCAAAATCAAATATGTATATTTCCGGTTCTGTGAAAATTTTGGATTTTTCCTACATCCGCGCGTATGCAAGGAATCGAGAGAAATCGTATAAGGTGTAAAAAGAAGATTCCTAGAAATTGCATCGATAATAAATACGATTTTCCGTATAAAATTTGGATTTCTTTCCTTATGTCGATCGCTCTGGTAAAAGTCTTATTCCATATATCTAATCCATATAAAAAATGAACATCGTATAACGGCTGTCAAGAAAGGATAAAGACTAAATTAATTCTACTCACGTCTCTCTTTCTCAATATCGACAGAATTGGAATATTAAATATCTTTTCTAACCATTCATCGAGAAATACGGTACTGTAACTCGCGCCTGGTGCATGTTCCATTTTGTAAGGAACGAGAATTTTGTTGCTAATGTAACCTGATTTCGAAGTACTCGGTCCAATATTCTTTCTGATCTTATCCGCAGAGCTTTGGATTTTCTTTTTCTTTTTCATAATATGAGAATTTCGCTTTACTTTTCAGCTATAGACATTGACGTTTGATAGAAAAAATTTAAAATATTGAGGTCGAGAATAAACGAAAATAGACGATGCATTTTTAAAAAATGCAGAAAATATCAATGCAGAAAAGTCGCAAATTAATTTTGAACTATGAATAATATAAAATAGAATAAAATAGCATTAATTCTTTTAAAAATTTAGAACAAAATATTCCTACTTAACCAATTAAAAATAAAAAATATTTATATGTCGCTAAATTTTCGAACATAATAAAGACTTTGTTACTAATTATATTTCAAATTATATTATAAAAAATATATATTGTATAAAAAATATTTATATACCATATAAATTAAAAATTCAAATTATAATTTAATATAATCAAATAACATTAAAAAATTTTAATGTAAAACTTTTGATTGTATACAAGTAGAATGATAAAATACTATTTCATCTTTAATTCAGTATATTAATGTCATATAAATGTGTACGACGAGTACTAATTTCAGAGTTGAGTTTATTCGATGTACAAGCACTTGACCAATTTTTGCGTCTCTTGACCGAGATAGTATCATTGGATCCAGGGCTTAGTACATTCGAGGAATATTTTTTTTCTCGCGATTGCATTTAATAGCCCTCCATTAGAGCATCAGCGTATCTCGAAAAATCACAAACGTTTCATACGCAGAACACTGCTCGGAAAGAGACGTTTAGTATTGCGACTGTAACGTCAATTTAATTTCGCCATTCAATAGTCATTCAATATTCTCTTTTTCGTACGACTGTTCAGCCTTTCGGCGCATCAGTTTCTGGAAGCGCCGTGAAAGTACGAAACGACATTAAATAATTTATGATTTTTGTCAAATGTTAATTAAATTCATCGTATTCGAAAAATCTTATAGATAAAAACTGATAATGATAATTTATTGAATAATTTGAACTGCAATATATAACTTTGTATAATTTTCAATCAACAGTGTGATGAAGTCGAATGTAGATGACATTTCTTAACCGACGACTTTATACAAACTTTCAAAACTGTTCGTGTTTTTTTTATTTATAATCGGCATGTATTATTCAAGCGTAAGTAACAGCATATCGATTGTAATTCGATTCCTGACTTGTCGTGCACAGTTAACTTCTGATTTGTGGCCTACAACTTTCGACGGAACATGATTGGATTCTCTCCGCGTTGATATAAATCGTAAATCCTAGAAACGAATTTTCGCAGTGGCGGATTCTCGATGGTGGAAAACTTCCGACTCGATAACTCGTTGACGATCGCTCCCCGATAAAGAAAAATCGCCCCGTCAACTCGCCGCGAAGCTCCGGCTTTCTCGTCGAGTTTACTGCTTATCCCCGCAATCGAAATTTTTACAAAGCACGCGCGATCACCTCTAAGCTCGCAATAGAATAGTATCCGCCGGTTTTTATCGATATTCCAAGCAAAACGGTGGTGTCTAAAAATTGTTCAGAAAATATTGGATCGTTTAACGGCGCGGTGTTTTTATCGCCATCGAAATTGGCTAAGCGTTGAGGGCATTAATTACTTACAAACACCTGCGGACCACGCGGTTTTTAATTATCATAGTTAACAACGTTTTGAGCAAGTTTCGTGTCGAAAATTTGATATACCGTATTTTCGAGGCTGAATGTGAAGTATGAACGCACAAACGATACTCGTGGCACGTATACAATGATTTTTTTTTCTTTCAACTAAATATGTAAAAGTAAAGTAAAATTCTTGTATATAACATGCATTTGTTTATAACCTCTTTCAACACAGTAATTAGAATATTTTTCTTCATTGATCGCTGTAAAAATATTTTCATAAAATTTCGTGTGTTATAATTAACACATTTTGCATTAAGAATAATGAATTAAATAATATATGAAAGCTATGCAACATATATTAAATAATATATATATATATATATACAACGTATTATTTTGTTAACAAGAAGAAACGATATTATTGGCCAAAGTAAATTACTAAGTATACAATCATTGTCGTTGATCTTAATAAAGCCCGAGGTTCAACGTGCATCCAAAATCCACACGCAGCTTCATGTACCCCATCCCCAACTGTTTACATAGGCAGCCGGAGAACCTCCTTATAGCTCCTAGTTTCGGCAGTGCTGATAGCTCACCGAATATCCTATCTCCTTGGAGGGACGCAGAGTGCTTATGAAGCGTGGAGAAAGGTTCAGAAACAGAAAGCTGACAAACAAGAGGATGTTAAAGATGTTGGAAAACAAAAGGGGTGTGCTGACCGATAGAGGAGAAGATAAAGAATGAGAGAGAAAGAGATAGAAAGGAAGAGAATCGTGTGTTTTCATACAATTGAGCGAGCAAGCAAGAAACACACACAGAGAGAAAGAGAGAGAGAGAGAGAGAGAGAGGGGAAAGGAAACGAGATGTTAAGGAGAAAGTTAAGGAGAAGAAGAAAAAGAAGGCGAGAGAAAAACTGTTCCCTCCCTTCCCCCCCTGGGACACGTTGGAGTCAAAATCTGTCGATCAAAATCGACGATGTGGCGAATCTCTAAAGTAAACTGCAGCTCCATCGGATGTACTATAAGTTACGCGAGGCAATTTTTCCAGGAGAGACAGGGCGCGAGACGAATCAAGTCTCGCTAATGGCAGTTGGCTCCCTGTTATATCTTTATCTCATACAAAAGGTTCACGTGGAAAATTACACCTGTGAATATGGGACGCTGTCACGTATGGCGGGCCTCGACTGAAACGCTGAGCAGAATTGAGCATATGATAGATCGCGTTACATTCGATTACTTAAAGTTTTTTCGATTCTTCAATTTAAAGAAAGAAAAACAAAAGCTCGAGAAAAGATTGATTTAATTCCCAAAAAAAATTTAATTGATGTAGTTGCACGGCATATGAATCGTAAGAATCGTAGAATCGTAGAATCTAAAAGAATATAGTTGAGTTCTTATTAAGGGTACATACATCTTTAATGCTGACAGTGGTAGCATGCTACTTAATTCATGGATATGTTAAACATGATTTCTTTGTATTTATTAATCAAATGAAACATATACTCAATTAAACATTTTTTGCTAATGTTAAATATCGTGTCAGTTAAAAATAACGAATACGAATTTAACGTTTTCATTAGAGGTTTGTGACTGGTTTCATGTAAAAGTCAAGCAGATTCCAGAAAGCATTTATCAAAACATTGGTTGTTTACCCATTTCTGCTTCGCTCAACGTGGCGGAAGAGGATACCACGGAATCACAGTGCCATTGCTCTTGAAACTCCTAAGATCATATGTAACTTTACGAGGTATAATAAATATGCTTTGCATATATTTACAAGCACATCTGTAAAATTACAGTTGTAACTGCAACAATTTTATGGAGGCAGACAGTTTTGGAAAGACAAACTCTCGATTTCCATCGTGTTACAATATTAAATCTTAACTATTATTTATTTTTTATTTATTAAGTATGAATTATAATGGATTTACTTTTTATTTTAATTATTCCATTAACAAGGAAATTTACTTTGCATTATTTTAGAGAAAAACTGACTAAAGATAGCGTAAGAAACGAAATGTTGAATTTTCCCCGAGATTTTATATCAACAATTTTATAAAATTTATATGAAGTTTCCCACAAACGTCTGCTATGTAAAACATAATTCCGCTAAAATTTCTTGTATGCAATGCAATTTATATATTTTTTTAAAATGAGAAAATCGATGATGAGAAAAGAAGTAACATAATCCAAATAGGTTGCTCTACGTCGAATTCCTTCAAAAATAAGCGCTTTCAAGAGAAAATCGAGAGTTCGTCATGGAATTGGTAACAGAATCGTGCATTTCCTGCCTCGTAACTATCTACTTTCCGTCCCATCCTCAACGCGATGAACTTCGATCAGTCGAAGCCACCTCTTACGAATAGAGTGTTGTCATGGCGCAAGCGTCCGGACGTTTCGTGTCGATTACGAGAGACTCACTTCCTTGCACAAACGAATTAGGCCAAAGCCAACCCTAATGGCGCGTGTTAGCGAGAAAATTGCATTTCCTTGATCACGAGGAACACTCCAACGGAGCCACGAAGTTCTCAAACTCGATGTGTCCATCGAACACACATCATTCGTTTCTTTCCCAAGAAGAGAAAGACAGACGATAATCCATCATTGACAGTCCTTTAGATCGCCTCCTCTCGAGAGGCAATTAGCACCGGGAAAAAAGGAGGCACGAGTCTTTTCCCTTCATTCCCCACCCCCTTCCGATTTCTACGCGCGACACCTTTCCATCACAAGTGCGTTAAAATTTCACGAATCACAAGAGCGCGGTCAGGCACACGTCGTCGAAATCCGCGCGGCCACCCCGCGTCGACAATCCTGATGACCCGGCAAGTCATAGGATCGGGCGGCGAGCCGTCGCGGGACCAAACGCGATCCGCTGTCATCATGTACACCTGCACGCCGACGGCGAGCGATGTATCGCCGCCGGGACGCGTTGCGCCGTCGCGTCGCTGATCCACGACGTCGACGTCGTCATCGGGACGACGTTCGCTGCCGCTATCAGCGGCCGAGTCGCCTCCGTGCCCAACTCGCTCCGACTGTTCGTCGAGGCAGGCCAGCTGGTGATCAACTCCCGCCAACCGGGCACGCTGGTCAGATAGGCTAGAAGGAGTAGTATGAGGCACCCACCTAGGCACCCGCTGCCTCCGGCTTCGAAGGCGGCGCAGCCGCTCGTCTGGTTCTCCGTAGTCGGCCTCTGCACTTCCGGATGGGACACCTGGTCCATCTGCCGGCTACCTGTCCACGGATCGCCCTCGGTGTCCACTGCGTTGTGCCGGACGTCCGAAGGCGCGTTGTTCACGTCCTCGTGGACCACTGGCGGCAGCGGCTTGTCCTTGTCCAGCTCGTCGTCTATTTCCACCGATGTATCCGTACCGAAGAACACAAGCTTCCATTCTTCCAGCGTGTCTGAAACAACATCGCCAGTTACGTTAGCGCGATTCGCAACAGCAACAGTTGATGATCACTTCATATCGAGTAATTGTGCGAAGTACTTTGTAAAAAGCGATTCACATAGATCTTGAAAGTATTAGAGACAGGAAAAAAGTTGCAGGAAAGAATCCAGAAAGTGAAAAAGAAGGTCGAAATGATTGTGGAAGCTTGAAATGCCGAAACTATTCCTCTGTATCATTCTTCTTTCTGTTTAATATCTGAAAATTGTCCTGCCTCTAGTACTCTATAAATAATTATAATCTTTGATAAACGTGTAATTTATGCAGTACTAAGGTAAAACATAAAAGAAGCATCCCAAAATTTTATCTTTTCTCTTTAAGCAAGGAATTAACTGAAAACAACGTATTTGTAGCAGTTACGCAATAATAACTATCTACTATTGTCTTTACATTAAATACACACATGCAGACACGATTGCAATCAACTCTAGTAGATTTCACATACGATATACGTACCATGGATTCCTGAGAATAGAAACGTAAGAGAGCTCGCAGCGCCATTTTCATGGGCGAGGTTCTAATAGAATGGAGCTCAATTTGTCTCCGTATGATATAAAAATATCAATAATGCCATATGTATAATGTTACGCTAAAATGTGAAGCGCAAACATTGTGAAACATTCGTACTAATGAATAGTCGCAGAGCAGCAAAGTTATAATTACTGGGCATATATATATATATATATATTATTGATTCGTTCATTCGTTTATCGAACGTGTTTTTCACTTTCTCACAAATTATTCCGCGACCTTGCCCGCAAATATAACATAAGACATTCTATTTTGTAAAGAGGTGAAGGTAGCATAAAATGGAAGGTTTCGAGATAGACGAGACGCAAGCGAGACAGCGATAGGGGTGGCAGAAATGTCGGCGGCGCCGTCCGGGAAATTAATAAAGCGTCGCGATGCCGTGGGGAAAATTTCGTCCTAAGCTCGCTCGCGGGAACAATGTCCCCGTTGGAAAGGGAAGCGCGCGGGGAGAGGAAGGGTCGAGTCTTGATTAAATTAGAGTTAAAAATAACCGAGTAATCAGCGACGACTCTTCGTGCACATTTACTCGGCGAAATGTGTACGTCGAAATTAAATGCAAAGTACTTTGCAACGAGAGAGAGAATAGTAAAAACTCGTGGACGATTATCGTTTTTACCTGAGGTAAGATACATCTGCAAGTTTTCCTCCCGCTGCGGGCAAGACGGTAAAGCTAGCTAAATGGAAGCTAATTTTAGATATCAGGTCTTCTCAGTGAACCATTGAGAGTGCAAAGGATTATTTGAGACTTAACTGGTTTAAACCAGTGCCACAATAATCAAGATTTGCATATTAATCAAGGAATAAATTTAAAACATTGATTAAAATACAAACATTGCACTTTGCTATTAATATAAATTTTAATTCTAATTTTGTTCGAAATATTCAATTTCACTATTTCTTACTCTGTTTACGGTGAAGCGAATTCATTTTTTAAGTAGTAAATTAATTTTTCTAGACTTTAATTTAATCCTTGTTTACATAGCAGAGCAGAAAAGTTAAAACGTATACAGTTTCAGACGAAATCAGTTCCATGGGAAAAGCTAAATTTTACAGATGGAGAGTAGTGACGGGAGACTAGAAATCAAAGCGGTGGAAAAGCGGATCCAATTTGTCGTGACGGGACTACTCTCGTGTGTGCTTTTTTGGTCGGAATCCGTAAACTACCCGTTGCCAGTAGTAATGAAGTCATCGTTAAAATGTTGCTGTTACGAGTGCACTGTAAAGTGACAGGCGTTGCGACGTTCGGACAACTTTTTTTTTTATTAGAAGTATCGAGAAAATAATTTGCGAGCGAGGGTTGAGCAGAAATATGCGGGGAGGGATGACGTAAGAAGGGAGGAGAACAAAAATGTCAAAAATCGATCAGGACAACGTGGCAAGCTAGTCGTAAGACAATAAGAATGTAAGGGCATTGTGCTCGATGGGTCGTTAACGCGCACTATTGGAGAAGCGAACCTCGATAATAATGCCTTAAGAGCGGGAACCATTTTGCGAAGTAAGCGAGCGAAAAAATTTCCAATCATGGCGGAAATTATTTAGCAGCGATGATGGACGAGAGAAGCTCGGTCTCTACCATGATGGGGTTCGTTTCGCTCTTGTCGGCTTTTCCATTTCACGGCACGCATTAGCGGTTTTCAGTACCGTTCGCGTCGTTGCGTTTCACTGAATTTTGAGTGATTTGCGGTTACACGGTGATCTCGAATTCGAGAATTCGAAAAGGAGATAACAAGCGCAACGCGCAATCATGAACATCATTTGCAACATTTACAGATTTGCCAAATCGTTGCTGCTTTGAGGAAAATTATTTTCCAATTACATATGATTCAGATTAAAATATATGATAATGTCAACATTATGCTACAAAGTGAATAAAATAGAATAAATAAAATGTATATTATCTGTACATAAAAAATATAAATTTCTTTAAATATTTTATCGTACTTTTTAAAATTATTATTTAATGATAAATCGAAAGACAAACATTTTTAATGACATTAATTTAATCTAAGAGCACAATCATTTTTAACTCGTGCTTTTTTTATATGGGAGAGAGGAGAAGTAGAATGCATTTTCTCGTGTAGACAATGGTTTGCGTCCCGTGTATGAGGATAATACGATACAAGGTGATACATGTCGGTGATACATTAGATAGCCGACGCATACAGATGCGTTCAAGGCTATATATGAAACTCATCGATAACCAAGTCATTGAAAGTTTTGATTGAAGGCCATAGCGCGCGTTACCGGCCTCGATAAGTTTTCCTATTATCGACCTGCCGTTCACGCAAGAGGATTCGATTGTAACAACAGGAAGAAGTGACGTAGGAAGCGTCAACATAACAAAAAACCCGACGTTTGACATAAAGAGCGACGAAACTATGCAAAATATTTAAGTGTACGCTACTTATACTTAAGAGGGAACTCTCCGAAAGTTTGACGGATGCGAGTTCGATGGCGAATAGCTTACGCTCGAAGAAGAGAGATTTTATAAACTTACGTAAATATATAGTATATCAAAACAATTTTCTTAAATAATTTGCAGTAACTACAAAGAAAACTGATGATAGTTCTTTCATCAGCGCTTGAAAACCATTGAGTGCAATAATACAGATAAAATTTGTTTAGACTAAAAAAGATATTTGTATTCGTGCATATTAATCATGCAAATATATAATTTACTCAATAAAATTTTACTTGCGGCATTTTCTAGATCCGTCTAGCTACGAAAGCTAAAGATATCAGCGCTTTATACGAAATAACGTGTATGATATTTCTCGTATAAAGTGTTCCGACAAAAATGTCACAAACAAAAGCTCTGCAGAAAACATTGAGAACTCTCATTTTTAGTTGAGAGTATACGTTTTTTTTTTTAGAGAGAGATACGTGAAAAAAAAGTTTAATCATACTGTGTAGAAGATATATAAGGATCACTCCATGTGAAACATTTTAAAATAAAAAAAAAAGAAACATGAATAATGTGAGATAAGCTTGTCTACAGTGTTGCATATTAATAGCCAAGGATAATATATTCATGTACACACGAAAATAACGGTGATTACGGTGTGGTCGCAATCAGCGAAACAGCTAATACAAAAGAGAAAATACGAAAACCAAATTCCAGCGGATTCGTTTAATCTTCGGGGCTTTGCGCAGGATGCATCTCTACTTTCCACGCTTCGCGTGGGTGTGTGCGGGCGGATGCGTGGAAGCGAATGGGAAACGATCGGAAGCTGCGAAACGACCTTCTTTGTTGTCTCGCGGTATAAAATACCGCTGTTGAAAACAATAGCGGAGATAGATTGGCCTTATTAGTCATCGCGATTATCTGTGCGCGCGACAATACATTTTTTCGTAGACATGTTTAATCAACTCCGATGCAGATTATTATATTGCGGTAGTGTACTGACATTTAATTTTTTTAACGCGCTTATCGAATATATAAATTTACGTTTTTCTTTTTTTTCAAAATGATAAAAATCTCTCAACTAATTATACATACATGAAAGGTATCTCGTATCTTATTATACTTGCAATTAGATTTTAATTGAATATTAAATTTAATTCAATTAAGATTAAATTTAATTGATTCTGTAAGAACCTAATTTAAAACAATCAATGACATTTTCAAATGTAATAGCTTCCGATTGTCGCCATTAAACAACCGGCGCATCTCGCCGTCTCTCGTGTGCTTAGGTACCCTTGTCCAATTGCAGGTTCCTTGGGTCAAATTGTTCGTCCTGCAGCAGGTCGAGTCCTTTGGCCCTTGTAGCGTGCTGACCGGCGCCGCGAGATCCACCGTAAACCGGATAGAGTTGTTGAATTTTGGGATATTGCTGAAATACCGCCGGGACCTTGTTAGTGGCCGCCTTTGCCGGTGGCTCCAGCAAGATCAGTCCCCTCTGAAGGGACGAGGCCGTGACTACCTCGATGATCTTCTGTGTAATAATCTGTTTGCTCGTCACCGTGGTTTTCGTCGTTGCAGCCGTCTGGGACACGGTGCTAGTAATAGGGCTCGGTGTGCTTCTACCACGTGGCCTCGACGTGATCAAACGCATGTCGCCGGCCACGTTGTTGGGCCCTCTGTTGATCCCGGTGAGACCCCGAAGGGTTTGAGCGGTGGGCTTAGGATTCGGCCGATTAGCCGACTTGCCGTTCTTGTGCTGGCCACGGGCCTTGCCCTTCCTCTGAGACTGAATCTGCGCGTTCACTACGTAGGGCGGGCTCAGACTGCCGGACTTATCGGATTTATGCTGTGTCTGCTTGCCCTTCGTCAGGGTGTTTTGGCTTTTCGGGATGGTCTCGCGCGGCTTGACGAACGGTCGTCTGGGTATACTCATGCCGGCCGGATTGTAAAGGGCGTATTCGGTCCGGTCGGGCAGCGTCGCGGTGCCGTAGAAAATCAGCGCCCACTCGTGCAGAGTAGCGCGTCCTGAATCCGATATGCGTCCGTGAATGCAGCGGGAAGAAAGCGAACGTCATGGTTAAAGAGAAACAGGGATGTAGCGCTTAATGCTTACTGGCGCGTCGAATGACGGGATACATAATTAAGTTGTACATTGAAAATCAATAAAAAGGTTAAACATCGGTAAGGAGTTCATTATTAAATTCGGTAGTTCGAGCTGTAATAGAGCTGCAATGCGCGTTATCCTCAACGGGCATCTTAAAGGAAATTAATGAGAATTAACATCTTCCTCCTAGAGGTCTCGGCTTGACGGCATAAGCACATTGCATTCAGAGACTACAAGATACGTTCGCAGGAATATTTGCGGCGATATTAACACTGAGATGGTTTAACAGTATCTCGAATATTCCCACGACCTTCCCGCCTCCGTAACGCAATTCGCGACAATGGATGTGGATGCGCTCTATGGCATAGATATAGGTCGGCGGTGCATAAGCGCATAAGGAAGTTTACGTTGCCATCGGCCTTGATGAGCCGACGCGGAAGCAGTTCGAAGTGGCTTTAACGCTTGCACCTTACTCGAGATCGGCCGCGTTCGTCGCTGCACGGCGAAATGCCTCGCTGCTATTTGCCGTTAAGGATAAGTAGGTGGGCCTGCGGGAGGACTCTGCAGCTCGAATCCGGCAATTATCCGCCACTAGAGATAATGCAGCTTCTTAGGCGATCGCACGCGAATGGGTCTTATGTAAGAGCTTTCTCAGTTGCACTCCCAGACAAGGTGGGGGGTGGGGGAGCGATGAGAATGCGGTGGATCTCGAAGGATCTCGCGGAACTGAACACCAACTCGGCATCGGATCGCAGAATGCGCATGCAATGCTAAACATGTCTAAGCCATTCCGCCTGGATGTCACGCGTACGAATCGGTTAATCCTTTGTCAAACGGTTTACGATTGTCCGAGGGATAATGAAAATTGCGAGAATCTCGGATTGCAGCATTTCGAAATAGATTTCTTATATAATATTTCTTTCGGTGTAAGTCCGAAATTGATGTTAACTTATCGGAAAATTTCTTGCGGGCATTTTCAACTGGGAGATGCAACTGACAGGAACTTGGTAACCGTGACCTTATGAAGGCGCTATTAAGACGCTTGGAAACTATTGTTGCGGCGAACAAGATAGAATTCTATTTGAAATTTAAATGAACCAAACAGCATCTCCGAATATGCAGGAGCTAATGCTGGCATAATCTACAAAGTGCTTTGTCTTTGACGCTTGAATCTAAGATATCATCGCATAATGATCTTTGTATGAATATCAGTTGAATATCAGCCAAGCGTACATTTTATATAATGATTAAAAGAAATCCTATCTTTTAAAAAAACGTAAAAAGAATGTGATGAATTCTGTATCGTTGAGAATATTAAAATATTCTTGAAACAATTTATCAATTAATTTGCTTGTCATTTTAACAAATATATAGTACTAATTAATAAAATTAATTTTTTTATTTAGAAAAATCATGATTTGACATTTTTATATCGTAAACAAATAATTTTTTTGTATAATTTTAAAAGATTATGTAAATCTTTACTAATTTAAAAATCGTAAGACTTCTAAATTTTAGCATAAGAGAAATTATGTTAGGATGGTGAACACGATTCTTCTAACGTTCAATAATTTTAATTAATATCTGTTTTAAAAATTATTTCAAGCTAAATAATTCTTCGACAATTGAGCAGATTAGTTTCAACGATAAATAATTTTAATTAATTTAGTTTAATCAGCAGCTAGTTATTAGTAATGAAAATCATAGTATATTAATGATATAATTTTAATTCTTGCGTTAATTACTGTTGCGTAGTGACTTCATTATTATTTAAGCATTTTTATTGATTATGCGAGTATAACGCAAAATACAAGAAGATGCGATCGACTTACCGAGGTATCGACCCTCATTATGAATTTCTAATTTCCAGGTGCCGTGCGGCCTCTCTCCCCACGTGTGTACAGACATGAATGGCCATTGGCTGAAACCAGCCTTCGAAATATCGTGCGGCCTTTTAGCGAGAAGAGTGCTCTTCGTACCTTGAGGAGACGTTAGCTGTATCTGAAGATCCCCTCGTCTCGCTGCCATCAGCGATACCTTCGCCTATAACAAACATCATCATTGCCTTTATCACCGATCATATATGTATATTTTTCATTATTAATTTACTACACAGATCTTTTTGTAAGTAAATCGAAACTTGACAAATTTTTTAATTGGTGTCATTTTATTAATACCCTCATATACACTCTTCATCTTGCTCGTCTAAGTTAACACTAAATAAAAAGAGAATAAATCAGACGTAGATTTTACGAAGTAATTTCGCGCCGTGTAACTAATAATTCTATAAGAGTAATTAACTTAATTCATTTAGTTTCTTTAACACGAGATCTGCACCGGATCTAGTAATTACATTTCGCCGGCAGATGCAGTCATTAATATACTTTAAGTTAATTTGGCGAGAATTAAATAACTATTTAGCATGAGTTACAGTTTGTCTTAGTTTTCTATGGACAGTGTAAAACGATGGACAAACAAATTAGTTTATTCAAATAAAAAGTAAATAAAATTCTACTGCTTCAGCGCCAGCCGGCGAAACATTTCGTCCTCGAAATATAGCCCGAGTTTGTGTTTCTCGTACCCAACACGAAATCCGCTAATTAGTCGATGTCACTTATGAATGGCGTGCTCAACTTACTTGGACATGCTCGAGGAAATTAACACCGCTGCACTCCTTGACATGTAAGTCGAGGACCAATTGGCTCTTTGGAGGTATTGTCCTAGAAAGTCGACGAAATTTTCGGGTCAAGTGTCAAGCGCAATTTTTTGCAGATATTTTTAAGTGGATATACTCTTTTGTCGTTTAAATCATCGCTCGAACAATTCGGTCAATTGCGCATTATTTGTTAAATACTTTTAATCCTTCGAACTATGCTACGTCTCGAATACACTTTTAGCAATAACTTGATATTTTTATATCAAGATATAAAAATAATAATATAATTCTTTAAATATTAATATTAATATAATATAAAATATAATATAAAAATGAATAAAATACTGATAATACATACCGATTTTATTTGAACAGAAGATAATTATAGGAACGATTGTAATATTTGTTTTTTTTTTAACAACTGATTTTAAAGTAATAAAATAATATTAAATTGCGTTAATAATTTTTTTTTTATCATTCGTTTATTAGCAGCGCGAATCTTTTACGATTGTTGTGTACATAAAATTCTGATTACGGCTTTTATGTTTAATCGCTTTAGAGGAGCACAACTTCAAAATGATTACATTTTCAGTTGTGTAAATGTTGGTTGAAAGCAACGCGTGCAATTTGTTCTCATTCGTTCACAAGGTAAACGGCGCATTACATGTGATATTTCCAATACAATTTCAGACGAGTAAAGCCTGCTTGACGGAAGCCGACATGCTCGAACGTAATCTGCGAGAGATATGTTCGTTCCCCTAAGGGGACAGATAGTGATCTATACAGTTGAATCAAATCTCGATTTCCCTCACTTTTTCGTATTATTTTTAAAGCCAATAACTTTTATAATTATAATATTGCCGATAATGTATCGATATTTCGAATAAAAAAAGAGCTTCAAAAAAATTCCTGTTATTTATTTAATAACATAAGCTTGTGAGCACTTACCTGCCTGTATGTGGCGCCGATACTTCGCATCTATGTTGCTCCGGAACGGTTCTCCATCTTCTTGCTAAGCGTACCATGGCAGTGGCGTCCATCAGCCCGTAACCGAAGCTATGGCTCACTGTTAAACAAAAATTGGATCACAGTGAAATGACTTTTATCTCATGTTTTATCAGTGAATTTTTTTATCTTAATTAAAATTATATATTCATTTTCCAAGTAGATTCTAAATAAATAAATCTGTAAGATATATTTATTAAAATATTCTGGAGGAAAAATAAATATTAATCAGTTATATTATTGTCATATTTATTTTTCGTAAAGAAAATTGAAACTTGTGATTTAATTGCTTGATCATAAGAAATAATTTTTTTTCTTTTCATAAAGATGTATTATATTCTTTAAATCTTTTTTCTCCATCAAAAATTTAATTATTACTCACCGTTTCTACCGACGCCGTTGACCACCCAATCAGGTGCCTGCAGGTTCGCAGGTTTAGCGGTCCTGACTACGATGTGTTGCATATCCCTCCAGGTAAGATCTCTGTTCGCTTCCAGGGCGAGGGCGCAAATGCCGGCCGCCAACGGCGCCGATGCGGATGTACCAGTGTGGCTGCTGGTACAATGATGATGCAAATCCGTAGTGATGACCTGTTTCTCGCCGGTAGAACCCGAGCTATATGTGGTGGCGAGAGTAGAGGAGCACGCCTCGCTGTACCAGGGCACAAGGCCGTTCTCTGTCGCACTACTGATCGACAGCGTCCAGATACTATTGGTATAGCCGTCACAATTGCAGTTATCGTGGTCCCGCCCGCCGTTTCCGGACGCCCACACGAAGATCGAACCCTTACCGTTGCGACCCTAACAATATTTTAAAGTTTTCTTATTTCGTGAAAGAAGCTACTATGTATGCAGTTTGGACTTGTAACAATTAAAATATTTAAAGAAATTTTAAAATATTTACGACAGTCTTCACACAAAAATATTTGGAAGACTACTACAACACGCGCTTAAGCAAATTTAAGCTGTGGAATTAAATGAGATTTAACAGCGTATTCGGTGCTTTAAACTAAAGTGAATCTGGGTTTACCATTTCGGATAATACTCTAGACGCGAT
>VBVR01003397.1:0-17858 GCA_011638315.1 Tetramorium parvispinum
CGCTTCGGTGTGTGCGCTCGCCGCGTTCGGCTGTCACACACCAATACCAGCCGCCGAGGGACACCATTCCTGCCGGTCAGTGTACCACTAAAAATGATGAGTTTTATACTTTCAGCGATCCAACCAACAATTTTGATTACCAAAGAAAAAAAAACAATAGGAAGAATTGAGGTGAAAACGATAGTCAGACTTACTGTTGTTGAGTTCGCTGGAGCCTTGGCTGCCAGAGTGATGCTGGGTCTATTGCACTGACTGGCACTGATTCTAATAACGAGTATAGGAATCGGAGACTGAACTGGATGAATGCAAGAAGCTACAATGCTTGAATTGCTACTAGTCTCAATGGTTGAGATCACGGTTTATATAGAAGGGTTATGAGTGGGTGCACTTTTGTTTTGTCTATTATTAATTGGTCTTTAATTGTTTTTGATATTATCTGATTGATTATGACTCGACCAGGCTGCCCTTTTTTAAAAGTGTAAACAGTTTCGAAAGATTATTAGATGATTCTTCCGAGTCTCAAGTGGTTTCTGTTGCGACAATCTGATTTTACGAGAGCAAATATTTGGGTGGACTTGGTGATCATATTTTCTAAACTTTCGAAACACACTTGTTTTTTTGGGAAGAATCGCCGATGAGTCACATGAGAACAAATTCCAAAGATTACGAAACGATTCTTCCGGGGCTCAAGTGGGTTTCTATCGCGACAACCTGGTATCACGAGAGTAAATATTTGTATGTATTTAGTAATTTCATATATTTTTTTAGGCTTTCGAAACGCACTTGTTTTTGGGAAGAATCGCCGATAATTTATACAATTTCATCACGGAGGACCGTCGTCTGTTATCAGCACACGCGCGAATGGCCTCTTTTAGTTGTTTTTAGTTTCTATTATCTTTTCGAAGATAAGGGGCGATGAGTGCCCGTGCGGATCACCAGTCACCAGTCGCCAGTCGCTAGTCTTACTTTCGGTAGTGTAGTGAAATTTGTGAATAAGTGAATGAGAGAAATCGTGGAGTCCGCCGAACATAATAGTAATTATGTTTCAATAAATTGTTTTGACATGTACATTTTAATAATAAATTCTTTAATTATTTCGGATTGTCGATGTAACCCAACCTACAAATTTTCTGACATCTGTGTACATACCAGGTGATTTTCTCATAGCACAACCATGACCCCACGAAGTTATGCCATAAAGAATCCTACCATACGCTAACGGTCTACCAGAATCACCCTATACCATATAAGAAATAATATATAATAATAATAATGAGTAATAATGTATAAGTTTGAATAATAATAAATAATAATCGTTTGATTATATTTATATCTTACTTGACAAGCGTCTACGCCTCCTTCCAGAGGTCCATAACATACTATCTGAGGTGTTTATCTTCTGAGGTTATTTCTCTACTTGAAAAATATCTTGGACAATCATTTACTAGTGGTTGTTACGTCCAGCCCCAAGAATTGTAGGTCGAGAAACGGGAAACGAAGGAAAGGCTTCCCGAGGAGGAAAGGGAGGAGGGATGGAAGGACGGAACGGTATCCCTTTGTAGCCTCGCCCGATTTATGGGCGAGTCGAACGCACCTGTTCAGGTTTTCCAAACTTGTGTCAACGTCTTGGACAGACGCTATGACGCCAAGATTGGAAGGATGCGCTCGCGGTCCTTATTTCGAGTCAGAGAACTCAATCTCTTTTACTCGGAGATGGGACCGAATGCGACTCTTTCTGTGACAGGAGGGGAGAAGTTAAGGTTTCGTTAAATAAAATGATAGATGTTAATTTTACAAATCTATCACATAGTTTATTAGTCGGAGTATTTATATACAGATTAAAGAAAAATACAAATACTTTGATAAGATATAATCTAATATTATCATTGTTATAACGAGTATAGTTTTATCTAGCATTTTACAAAATTATAATTAATATACAAATTAAAGAAATATATGTATGGGAAGTGACAAATATAATCTAATATGATTATTATGGCAGCGAATATCTATTTGTCTAGTATCTTAAAAAATATTCCTAATTTAGCGCAAATATGTGTGAGATGCATTTTTTTCGCTTGATTTCGCGAAGGTCCAATGTTGATTGGTGGTCCTTGCTTAAATGGAAGTCGAACTTGATAACGACCGTCGACACATCGCGAATGAGTAGCGACAAAATGTTCTTCGCATTGTTGCTCCTCGGGGCTCAATGGAAATGGACGAGAGACTTCTTCTACTTCCCAAAACTTCCGCAGCTCTTGTTCGAGAGCGAGAGAATTGACGCAATGTTGGACTGTAATGCGTCGCGAAATTTTATTCTTTGATGAGAGAGGGCCAGACAGGACCCATCCAAAAATCGTGTTTTGTGCAACAGGTTGTCCGCTTGTTCCTTTTCGAAGTCCATCGAGCAGTATCTTGTTATACAAATCGGCCCCGAGTATAATGTCGATTGAGTCATAATTTAGAGGATGCGGATCGGCCAACGTGAGATCCGACAGATAATTTAACCCACTGAGTGAAACATCGGCGGAAGGCGCATATTCCGTCAGAAACTTAAGAATTGAAGCAGTGGTGGTCAAAATCGGAGACGTTTTGCCACGAGGAAGAATTTGAATTTGAGCTGCGTATTGACATGTTCCAGCGTCGACGCATCCGACGGCGGAAATCGAAATCGGTCTGCGAATTCGTTTCAATCGCAAGGTTTGGCTGAGCTGAGCAGTGATAAACGTCATCTCGAACCCTTGGTCGAGAAGCGCGCGAACTTCTATAGTAAGACCGGATGGTGCTAATACACGAATGTGCGCGGTTGCCAGAATAATATTTGCGCGAGACGCAAATTTTCGAGTTGACGAAAGCGCAGTGACCGATGAAGTGTTCGGAGATTCGGCTTCCGGTGTTGCCGTGATCGCATTGGCAGTCGATGTATCGGTAGAAGAGAGCGAGTCAGAATGGAGCATGCTATGGTGGCGTTTATGACACGTCCGACAAGTATATTTACTGACACACGACTGAGTAGCATGTTTAGTACTGAAACAATTATAGCATCGATTCGACTGCTTAATGATTTCTTTCCGTTGACTCGGACTCTTCTCTTTGAATTGTGGGCACTTGTTTATAAAATGAGCCGCCTTACACAACGGACACGATACGGTCATGACGCTAGCCGCATTAACATTTAGAGATTTCGACGACTTTGCGCCCTTGGTCGCGTTAGACGGCGTTAATTCCTCAAGCGCACGAGCGCGCGACGCAAGAAATTTGTCGAGCTCATCGTACGTGGGAATGTGAAAATTGTCGCTACACTTCCCTAGTAGCACAATATATTGGCTATACATTGGCTAACATTGGCTCAATATTGGTTATGTTGGAAGTGCATTGGCCAATATTTCCCAATATAAGGACAATATTGGCCATACATTAAATGCAGATGTATTATTAATATTGCGCGTTAATAATTATACAATATTGAATTAATATTGGAAGTGCATTAGCCAATATTTTTCAATATTACGCCAATATTGGCTATACCTTAAATGCAGCTTCAATAATTATTAGATTGGCTAAATAAGACACCTATTGGCTAAAGCGTCCACCTTACAATATTGGACCAATATTTAATATTGTATTTATATAATTGGACCAACCATTTATATATTGCGCCAACGTTTTGTGCTACTAGGGTTTAATTTCCATGCTTTTCGGGTCGCGGCATCGAGTCGTTGGGATACACTATAAACGAGTATGTCGTTGAGAATATCGTCGAGCGTACGCTTGAGATTTTTCAAAGACGCGATTGATTTATTTACTTTATCTCGTAGTTGATTCAACTCGGACGCTGATTCCCGCGACATTGCCGACATTTCAAATAGGGCAGACAAATGAATTTCGATCAAACGACGTTTGTTATCGAAGCGCGACGTCAACGCTTGCCACGCGATTTCAAAATTATCAGCAGTAACTTGAATATTCGTAATAGCTTCTTGAGCGCGACCCGTTAAACTTGATTGCAAAAAATGCATTCGTGCGAACATTGACAATTCGTGATTGTTAATTATAAGCGCAGTGAACCGATCTCGAAAATTCTCCCATTCTTCAAATTTATCCGAAAACGGCGGAATGTTTATGGGCGGCAAGTGATTTAAAGAAAATGCTGACGTCGCGAGGCATTGGACTTACGGGAGGCTCCAGCTCTTCGAGACACTCGGCCATGTAGTCCAGCGTTTCTTGATACGTATCGCATGCAGCATCGAATTGATTTTTCTTGAAATATTCAAGGGACGCCCTTTTGTCCTCTGGAGTTGCTTGCAGCAGCGCTGCATGGTTTTGAAGGCATTGAGACCAGGTTTCCTTCAGCGTTGTCATCCGAGAGCGAATCTTTGCGGGATTATAATTATTCCGTCCAATTTTCTTAAAATTGTCACGTGCCCGCTCGAGAATGTGTAGCACGGACTGTTACTTCGTGGAAAGTTCACTCATTTTTCCAGCAGAATTAGCAGGAAACCGAATTAATATGCTTCTTCCGCACGAGAGTCACCCTCGATCCGGCTCGAAGGACCAAAATATGCTCAAGATCAATCGAGCGATTGCCGTGCGACGAACTTGCCGGTTTTGCTCCGAGAAAAGCACGAGGTGACGAATGTGGGAAGATGGTGATGCAATGAATGGCACTGAATTTGACCGAGAAAGCACAACATTTATTCTTCCAATTATTTTCGGGAATACTGCGATTATGACCGCGCTTCGTTTTTACAATGAGACACGCTGGCGTTCGGCGATATTCTGACGACAATCGAAGCGAGCGCGTTCGCTCGAAGAAGGACAGTGTATCAGTTTTCCGTCACGTATTGCATTCGTGACTCGAGGATGTTACTATTTGAATTTTAACAATTCGTAGCTTGAAGCACTTGTAACTGAAACACAGTATACGCTTTAACACCTACAAAACAACGTTTATGCATAAATATGGTTAATAAATACTCACGTACAAGCGTGCGCGCATATATTCTGTTAATTTATCCATTTAAAGACATTTTGTGCAATTACTCGGCAATCAAAGTTTATTTTAAGGAAAAAGTACCTGTATTTTTATTTATAACTAATTCCTAGCAATAAAATTTAAAAATCGGCCTCGATGAATCTCTTGCAAATTTCAAGACAATCATTTAAAAAAAAATTCATTAAAATCGGTTGAAAACTGAGGGCTCTAGCCATTTTTGTAACAAATTGTGTCCTGCGGGACCACTGTGCGGAGGGGTGGAAACGGAGCAGTTGAACACTACGATTTGAAATTAAAGAGGTAGATTTAAGCGAACGATAAGTCAAGGATTTCGAGTCTGAATCAGAACTCTCAACCCTCCTGGTTACCCAGAGAATCGAGTTTCGAGATTCAGGGAAAAATTGGATTCTTAGGTCTGAATCGAGATCCCTTAACCCTTCTGGTTGCCCAAAGAATCAAGTTTCCAGATTCAGGTAGGAAATAGATTTTTAAATCAAGGTTGCTTAACCCTTTTGGTTGCCTAGAGAATCAAGTTTCCGGATTCAGAGAGAGGAAATAGATTTCTGAATCGAGGTCGCTTAAGCCTTCTGGTTGCCCAGAGAATCAAGTTTCCAGATTCAGGTAAGAAATAGATTTCTAAATCGAGGTCGCTTAACCCTCTTGGTTGCCCAAAGAATCAAGTTTCCAGATTCAGAGAGAGGAAATAAGAAGAACTATAATCGCTGATAACTGATCCGTGGATTTAAACGCGCGATATGGTTTAGAGAGGGGAAACGAAAAGAAAAATAATGAAGACTCACTGTTATCAGATTTTTCTGGAGTTCTTGATTATTGAGTAGACCAGCAAGTACTCTTGAGTTGAGAGTGGTGAGTCTGCGGACGGTCCAACGAGAACGGGCAGTATCGGGCACAACGTCACTTCAATGTTCGAACTTGTACACACAAAGGTTCACCGTACTTAGCACCGATTTAACTCGTTGGTGGAAGCGACACTCGCTCAAGTATATCCAGGATGGGACTCTCAGACTGTGTGTCGAACCTCGAAATCGCGGGTATTTATATCAAAATTTGGAGGGTGGTGTGTTTTTGGAGATCGGTTTTAAGTTTTCCGATTCGTGGACGCTTTTCGTTCTGTCTAGCTCTAATTGAAGAATCGGCTATATAATTTTATCAGTACGTTTCTACAGGCAGTTTGGTCATTAAAGTTTTTCTATTTTATCGCTCGACCAAGCTGCCCTTTTTAAAAGTTTAAACTAATCGTGAGAATCGTGAGACGATTTCTTCAGAGCTCAAGTGGATTTTTTGTCGCGTCAGATTGCCACTACGAGAGCAATAATTTTTGAAAGGACTCATAAATTTCATATTTTTTGCTTCCGGAACGCACTTGATTTTTGGAGGAATCGCCGATAAGCTGAATAGATTCATTCACGGAGGACCGGCGTCTATCGACATCACACGTGCAGGATGCCCCTTTTAATTGCTTTAATTTTTTATTTCTTTTTTATTATTTTTTAAAAAATAAAGGGTAATATGTGCACGTGTGGATCGCTTGACGCCAGTCGCTAGCCTTATCTTAAGAGAGTAAATTTAGTTTTTCCAAATGGGAGAAATTGTGGAGTCCGCAGGATGTAACAATTGATAAAATAAATTTATTTGTAGTAACGAGCGCAAAATTTCTGACGGAAACAAGCACATCTGTAGCTTTAATGGATCGTATCAGGTCAATTTATATAACTTCATGCATATTTATTGCGTACATCATGAGCAGTGTCTGACATTAATGGCACATCACACGTGCAGGATGCCCTTTTTAATTACTTTAATTTTTTATTTCTTTTTTATTATTTTTTAAAAGATAAAGGGTAATAGGTGCACGTGTGGATCGCTTGACGCCAGTCGCTAGCCTTATCTTAAGAGAGTAAATTTAGTTTTTCCGAATGGGAGAAATTGTGGAGAACAAAATATCAAAGGTAATTGATAGGGGAAAGTATATTCAACGATGGCGAGGAGAAGAATAGCCGTACTCTGCCCTGTTTGAAAATCCCTCGAAAACACATGCGAATTTGTGAACTGATCTGACAATACTTTGCGATTGCATTCCGATCCAGGAACGCGACGAGGGAGTAAAATCAGAGCGATTTTCGCGTTTTCCTGGATATCCGATTGAATGCTCGCGCGCACGTTCGGGAACGGCTGACTGACGCGATGCAATTCCCGATGCAATTTCGTTTCTTCCTTTGTTTAATACGCCGTGTATACACATGGCGATGCTTTGTCGCCTCGTTAAGGTAACCTGGATCGAGCGAGATTACACTATCGCCCCGCTCGCAGCACGCCTGGAACACGTCGCTTTGGCTTTTCGTCACGTGCGGGTACAGAACCCTCGATAGTCGTTTCCAGCAGCAAATGCTGTAAATGCTGGAGAATAATGTAGCGACAGAGAGAGAAAGAGAGAGAGAGAGAGAGAGAGAGAGAGAGAGAGAGAGAGAGAAAGGAGAGAGAACGAGAGAGACATGTATGTACTTACACACGACATGTGCGCGAGTATGTTTTACAGAAGAATTTGGTTTTGTCTCTTTCTCCCTGATTATTTTCTTGTTTTCTTTTGCTTCTTCGACGGAAATTATGACTAGTACCCAAGTACTCGCGAACTCGTACAGAAATTGTTACGAAATTGTTACATTTTTTCTCGTTGCTCTTTTCAAGCTTGCATTAGCTGGGAATTCACCGATGCGTAATTCACGTTGAGTTAGAAGAATACATTGGTTAAAGTCAACCTGCCTATGACAGGGTTCTGTCAAGAAAAACGCTCAAATTGTCGATTGCGCAACATTTTGAGTGTCGAATATATTGTTGTGCCTCTGGTCTTGACACAACGAGATTTCGGGATTTTCTTATCAATTGGAGTTAGGATTCGGGCACCGCTCGAGGAACCGTGATGAAGGTGGATGCAATGATCTCTTGATTCTCTTTTCACACACTTTATTAAATGACTTAGTTACATTTGAGAAAAAGAAATTCGTTTGAGAATAATTTCTCACGCGTCCGTAAGCTTGAATTAGCGATTATAAGCAAAGTATCGAAATCAGACTCAAAACTCGTATGCGGAGTCCAGTGATGCCGTTTGGAAGACCGGGCAGCACGGTAGCAGCGGTGGTGGGGATGGCTAGCGGCGTACACACTGAAGCGACGAGCGCTCGGCTAGCTTCGAACAGTAGACGAGAACAGCTATATAATGTTGTCTCTCTCTGTCTCTCGATCTACTGTTCGTCAAGCTAGCAAAACGCTGCTGGCGGATTTAATGCTGAGGCGAAAGCAATACATAAAAATATGAAATTATTGTATTTAATACAATTTAATATAAATATAATATAATAAATTAAAAATACATTTGCTGTCATCACGCGAAGGCCCGCGTTACCTTATCGCGTTATCGCTCGTCTGAGGACATCTCGTTAGCGAATATTTCCCGAGTGAGCGTATAGCGGTTGAGGCAGCTTTTATCGCTCGGGCATGTTGCAACGCGACTGGTTGATAACGCTTATCGCCACTCGACATTCCACACTCAGAGCATCATGTTCATCATTTATTTTTAACGTTATGGGACGAAGTGAACGAAAAAATTCGTGTACTTGAAATAAATCTTGACTTCTTGTCTCTTCAATACATAACATTACATTTTTTTAATACGTAATGTACGTGGTTTTGGAAAATCCGTGTATTTTTATACGCAGATGGAAAAGGAAATTCGTTTGAGAATAATTTCTCACGCGTCCGTAAGCTTGAATTAGCGATCGTAAGAAAGGATGCTTGATTGTGCCATTCCTGAGCTTGACATTTACATATGTCTTTCCCAGAGTAGTAATAGAATGGTAAATCCGGTTAATTCAATTTTTTCTTCATAGATTTGATTTCGTCTTTTAATGTTTTTAATTTTAGAAAGGGAATAGTGGCCCCTGTGTCAAATAAAAAATTAACTCGCTGTTTTTTAGCTTCTTGTACGGGCAAAGATATTAAATCTAGACCGGTATCTATCTTACTCCTCACGTGGGTAACCCGATACTCTGCCGCGTTGCGCGTAGTCTTGGCGCTCGCGTCTTCTCCGCTTTCGTCGTCACTGTCTCGCGTTGCGAAATTTCTTTTATCACTCTTAACACCTGTATAATTATAGCTGTTGTTCCGAGTGAGTTTGTTTATATTAGTTCCGCGTTTAGTTGTGCTATCTTTGCTTGGTCTCCCATGCAGTGATCAGCATTCATCGCGCACGTGTCCGGTTTTTTTGCAGTATTTGCAAAAATTATTCACGGCATTCACCCGTGAGTGGGTCCTTCGGCTTTGGGCAAAGCGAATTTATTTATCGGCTTATTGCTTCTATATTCGTGTAGGTAATGGTCTATTTTTTCGCATTTCTGACATTGCGGAGTTGAGTTTTTTGGTTGTCGAGTCGCATCTATTCTTCCGTGATTTTGGTAATTGCTTCGTGGGCTCGATCCCTTCGCTCTTTCTTCGGCGCTCGCGCCGGCAATCGCTTCTTGTAGCGTATGATATTTCTGAGTGCGAACCTGTAATCGTATCTCGTCATTCAGTCCTATTTGGAAATTTTGCAACGCCTGTTTCTTTATAGTATTTAGAATAATGCGTTGTTGTTCGAGGGAATGTTCCCCTTCTTCTATCATGGATTCATATAGTTCCATGGTTAGTAGGTCTACCCTTCGACCGAAATCTTGAGCACTCTCGTTATGTCTTTGTTTCAGCGAATTAAACTCTATTTGTAAATGAGTGGTGCTTCTCTTGCTTAAGTATTCTTTTTCTAATGCAGTTTTTAGCTGTTCATAATTGCGGACATCTCTCGTATGGAAGTCCAGTAAGGCTTTTCCTTTTAGTTTCGTACAAGTTATTGCTTCTAGCAATATTGGTTGCTCAGTTGGCTTGATATTTTTGATTGCGTAATCACTCGCGCTTATAAATTCTCGGACGCGGCTTCGCGATGAGCCGTCGAATTCTGGTATCATATCTCTCGCTTCATGCGGAGATATGTCATAGACGATCCCGGTTGATGACGTATGTCCTCGTGGGTACGCCCGTATGTAACGTCCATGGCGTTACTGCGTGATTCGTGATAGGCTCTGACTGGGTTTTCGCGATTGAATTCTCGTTCCTCGTAATTGTCCATTCGAACTCTCATTTCTCGGAGTTCTTGCAAGATTTCTAATAATAGTGAGGCTTCTCCTGGCCCCGTATAGACTCTACTGGGTCTGGCCACGCCGACGTCCGCCTTCGCGTGGTTTCGCGTATCCATATTTTCGTTTTCCTCTCTGCCCGTCATACTTGCGGGGAGTTCGGAGTTATTATTTGCCATGTCTTTTTGATACCGATATATTTTCTCTGGGTCAAAGATGCTACTATCATATGACGTTAGGGAAAATTCGCGCCTGAGACTCGTTCGACTCGGAGTTCGGCTTATAGGGTAAGGTCGCGTACGTTCGTCCGTCTGTTGTGGAACGGGTACGTTAATAACTAATAGACTGGTGTCTATATTGTTGCGTCACTCACGACACTCGCGAGAACGCGCCCGCAGGGAATAAAACACGAGAACACAGAGAAACGTTAAACAAGAACTTTAATAACTGAAAGAATAAAATATTCAAGCCCGTAAGGGAGAAGACTCGGAAGACAGCGGCGGAACGTCTTCTCGAGACGAGTCGTTCTCCAAATCTGATCTTCCTTCCTTGTTTATCGTCGCTAAGCGGCGACTCTCCTCTTGACAGCTGACCATAGCGGATCAATAAAATATTGATTTTCCGCGGTCAGCTGTTAATGCATCGGGTGCAACTTTCGGCTCGAAGAGACGAGGCGGGCGCAACAATATCGTTAAAAGAAAATTCGCGCTCGGTTATTGCGCTAGCAGGTAAATTACCAGTGCTATCTATTGAGTCGCGTTTTGCTAAGACCTTATTTACGTTATCAAGAATTTCTTGTAACGCGTCGGTCGCGATCTGCACGGGAGATCGCTCGCTTATTTCGAACGTGCGTCGCGCCGATTCACTAAGTAGCCACGACTTATTCGGGCTTAATTCATTTTTCGCGTTTTTATCCGTGGACATTCGCGTCGCATATAATAATTAGATCGACTTACATTAGTAACGCGGATCGGTGGCTCGGCTTTTCGGCTAGTCTCGCGAGGTGTCTCTTTCCGCTGCTGCGATGACTGCTACTGTTGTCGAGATGTTTCGTCGTGGTTCTGCACGTCGTCTGATCCAACGTTGACTCGGAGTCCTGGTGTTTCGTCGGATGCGATGGCGGGTCCCACGGTCGTTGACTGCTTTGCTGACGCTTGTCTTGTGCTTCGTAGCACGGTTGCGGTGGCTGGGTACTGGCCTCGTAGTAACTTGATACTACAGTCTGCTGCTCACTCGATTCTCTCGGGTGAGAGAGTGAAAGAAGATGTTTTCTTCATTGGCTCTTATCACTGCTTCGTTGTCACAGGTGGTGACGGCTGTTCTCCCGACGGTGAAGCTTGGTTTTTTCGGATCTCTCTCGAAATCCTTGTGTATGCCTTTGGTAATTTTGGGCCTTGGCACTCTTAGCCTTTTCGTGATATCGATCGTCTCAATCGATTATCACAGCTTTGGTAGGTTTGATTATCTTCAGCCTCGTATATTTGATTTTCTCAGTTTTGATAATCTCAACTTCGTGAATCCCAGCTTCGGGGATTCCAGCTTAGTGATATTTCAGCTTCACTGAATCCCACCGCTGCCACCAATTTTGTTGTGCCTTTCGGCGCAACAAGGTAATTATTCGGGATTCTTGATCGTCTTAAGAGTGGGGACTCAAGGAGATTAGCGCAGGAGTCGTCCGGGTAGCGGCAAACAACACTGTAGCTTGATATATCTCACTTTTATTTGAAGGTTGATACAGCTTGGTAATTCTTCTCGAAATGAAACGCGATTGCGCTTCGTGTCGCGGTTGACGTAGACTATGGCTTTCGATATTGTTCTCGATCTGTATGTTTCCGTACTTGATCTCTTAGTTCTTGATTTCGATCTTTATCTTTCCGTACGTGATCTCCAGCTTGCCGTAATTGATCTCCCCGATGGTCGGTTAGGCGTGCGCTTTTATAGTGCGTTTTCATAATGAGTTTAGGTGGGAAGGTTTTCCTAAATCGGACCATATATGGTAATTGCTTTGTCAATCGCGCCACGTTTTTTAGCAACTCTGCACTTCCGCTGACCGATGGCATGATCGTTGCTATGTCTATGTAATCTACTCGCAATACGAGATTCGAGATCCACAATGACGTTGATACGAGCCGATGGATATATTGAATGAAACACTCCGATTGTTTCACTATAAGTATAAGAATGACTTTTTATTTACAAACTTATTACAATCACCTTCACCTGACTTTATTTACAACAAAATTGACATGACGCGGAGCGTCTACTTAAAAACTAACGTGACGCGGAACGTTTAACGGACGATACAAGACTCCTCGTCTGTTTCGTATGTCTTCCTTATAAGAGGACAAAGTGTCCTACTTCCGATTGCAATTACTGAGTTATCCATTTCAGCGGCTGCAATCGGCCTCTTTAAATTGCTGTTTTAGTATATTCTTTTTTTCCCTTATATCCGTACTACTTTACTGCAATTTGTCTAAGTGACAATAATCAGTGTTGTTGATTGGACCGTAGTTCCGTTTAGTGGTTTAAGACTGGTTAGGTTTCCAGGAAATCCTATATCCATATTATAGCCCCGGGGGGTTTAGAATCTATTTGTCAGCTCCAGAATGTTTGTTCTTTTCTATCTTCTGAAGCTGGCACTTTCTGGGTTTAGTAGTCTTATAGCCAGGTCTTATACCCTACTCCATAGCCATCTATTCCGACGACTTTAAAAAATGGAAATTATAAATGTTAAACTCTCTAAATGAATGTATCTCGTCTCTTTGACGCTAAACAAACTTAACTGTATATTGAAATACCAAATAAAATGAATTATTGCCATATGTGGCATTCTTATGTCTAAATGGCCGCGCTTCGCTCCTTGTTCTCTGGGGTTGATGTTTTCGCGCTGTTTCCTTTCCTCCGTGGCCTCTGGATGTTTCACCGGCTGCTTCTCTGGCTCGCCTGCCACTCTCTGGTCCTCCGGTGTACTCTTGGAAATTCTATTGCCTTGATCGTCCATATTTTGTATCTGGACTAGCACCTGCCTTTCGATTTCACCTCCTCTGCCCTTCGGTCTTTTTGCTGCTACTGGAACATTATTAACAATCATTACCTCTTGGACAGACAAAATCGTCGGCTTCAATGTCATCATAGATGTATTTGTTACTGATATAATACGGAATCTTTAACATTGTCTGTAGTGTTTTCGTTTGAAAGCTTAATAATTTCGATGTTGCATTCCTTAACTGTCCCCCAGAGCTGGGCACCGTAGGTCTAAACTGACTTTAGTATTTATAACTGACTTTAGTATTTATAACTGACTTTAGGATTTATAGATGGCGAGAGTTTTGAATGTTTGCCTGCTAACCAATACATACTGCGTAGTTGTGAGTCTAGTTTTTTGCGATTGGTCCATATATGTTTCCTCCAAGTGAGTCGTCTGTCGAGATGTATACCGAGGTATTTAGTGCTTTCAGTTTGCGGTATTGGGTTCTGGTTAATTTGAATCTAAGGACATGTTTTATCTCGCAATGTGGATGTTTCGTGAGTAGATTTGGCTTCATTCACTTTGATTTTCAACATCTTTAGCCACTTTTCTATTTCCCTCAGCCAATGGCTTAAATCTAGAAACTGAGTACCAAGTGCTGAGTTTTGAATATTGGGACTCGACTATAACTTCGAGCCATATTCTTGTATAATAAACTTAAACTCTTATATAATTTATAATTATAAATATCATTTCAAATGTGTCATAACTCTTAAATTTAAAAAATCACAAGTAACAATTACAGTGAGTCTCAATCACTTGGTTCTTTAGACTTGTCCACTCTTGCTTTAGTGAAATTATTGATGTATTGTAATACACCTATAAGGCACTCAAGTTGTGCATGTTTAGGTACTACATTTAATGTGTTATGTCCAAACCCAAGAATTTTGTAAGAAGGACGGAAGCAAAGGAAAAGGTTCCGTCGGTGTAAGGGAGGAAGAGTATGGAAGAACGTAACTAAACGCAAAATTCAGATTTCGCCTATTTTGTCGGAACAAAAATAGTTAAGTAGGCGAATCGGGCACATCTGTCGAGGCTCCGGCGTTGAGACAACGTCTCAGATAGACGCTATGACGCCACGCTAGAAGCGATGTGCTCGTGGTCCTTATGTTACGTCCAGACCCCGGAATCTTTAGAAATATCGGAAATCGAAGGGAAGGCTTCCCAAGGGAGAGGGGAAAGAGGGGATGGAAGGACGCAACATTACCTTCTAACTGTTTGCGCGGCAAGTCGAGCACATGTGTTCGGATTTCCGAATTTGGGTCAACGTGAGACAGACGCTATGACGCCAAGTTCGGAAGAATGTGCTCGTGGTCCTTATTTTAGATCAGAGAATTTAATCTCTATTACCTGGGGATAGGACCTTGTGCGACTCCTAATAGGAGAAAAAAGGTATTCACCATATGAGATCATGCAAGGCGGGCTATGAAACACGCTGCGCCGCCTGCGCCCTGCCACTACGCTGGGCCGTGTCCTCCACTCTCTTCCGTCGTGCGCCCATGTCAAAATACACTGCTCGCGCGGCAACGTTTTTCCTCGTACTATGCACGGTATTTTTCCGTGCATCTCACAAGTCGATATAACGTTCACAGCGTGAAAACCGGTGAGAAGAATTTGGTTTTGTCTCTCTCTCCCTGATGATTTTCTTGTTTTCTTTTGCTTCTTCGATGGAAATTATGACTAGTACCCAAGTACTCGCGAACTCGTACAGAAATTGTTACGAAATTGTTACCTTTTTTTCTCGTTGCTCTTTTCAAGCTTGCATTAGCTGGGAATTCACCGATGCGTAATTCACGTTGAGTTAGAAGAATACATTGGTTAAAGTCAACCTGCCTATGACAGGGTTCTGTCAAGAAAAACGCTCAAATTGTTGATTGCGCAACATTTTAAGTGTCGAATATATTGTTATGCCTCTGGTCTTGACACAACGAGATTTTTGGATTTTCCTACCAATTGGAGTTAGGACTCGGGCACCGTTTGAGGAACCGTAATGAAGGTGGATGCAATGATCTCTTGATTCACTTTTCACACACTTTATTAAATGACTTGGTTACATTTGTTTAACTGTACGCGGAGCGTCACATACACACGCTCTTACTACTATCTGTTTTCCGACGACCCTCCTTCCGTGGTGGATCCTTTTATTCGTTTATTTCCACTGACGCGGGCGGACTTTGTCCGGTCGCATAAGCGGAAGTTTAAAGTATTAATTTGGAAATCGGTCGCCTGATTGCGGCGTGTCTTTCGCGTTCCGATGTCGAAATGTTTCGCGATTTGTTGAATTAATGTCGAAACGTTTCGCGATTTGTTGAATTCGCGCATTCTAAAGATTATAGTTTTCGAATTATAACAATATAAAATAATTGTTTAAACTAAAAACTGAACAACTGGCAGAATAGATTTTTTAAAAGTCGATTCGTGAAACCTAATTCTAGATATCTAAATTAAGACAGAAATTTCTCTAGTTTATTTTAAAAAACTTACCCGGAGAGAATATATCTGTGTCGGCTGAGCTCGGTATATTTTGTTTTGCTGACTTGATCTATTTCCTTCTTCTTCTTTTTATATTCAATCTCACAAGCTCTTTTTTTATCAGTGCTAGGAGATCCATCACAAATAATAAGCATTTTTGTGAAAAAGAATAAGAACATGAAATGGTCTGCTTCTGATTTGCTTACATTAAATCTCATCATTTCTACCATATGAGATTGATTGAATCTTCGAGCAATCAGACTTCGTACAGTTTTTTCTTTGTATATATCATTGTTTCCATACTTCATTTGTTGATCGCAAAATGAAGCAGTTAAGCTCCCATCAATGAAATGTCTGTTAGTATAGATCATAAGATCTAACATTTCATTGTTCAGGAACCAGTTTCTTACATGATCTTTGATTTCTACTAACCTGGATTCACTTAGATGATGCTCCATGATTTTCGGAATTTTTTGCAGTTTTTTATTAATACTAGCATTCTAACATTGTCCTCGTCGGCATCTAAACATAATTACAATTATTTTGTTATTCTTATAATAATGATATGTCTAACTTTTTATAGCTTATTATTGAGAAATAATAATAAATTAATTTTTATTAGAATTTTCATATTTTTATACAAATTTAACCTTCTAGGGAGAGCTCGGATTGAAGCTGGGGACGATAACGTGGTGCTCCAGCGTAACAATCATGTCATACCCGTCGTCGACTTAGAATCCGGTAAATCGCGATCGGGTTTTTCTACCGCGCGTCGTCTTATCGCGTATCGCCTTAAAGGTTGCTGATTCTGACGACGAAGCGGATTGACAATCGCTATATTTCTTTCTACTACGAAATAGTTATTATAATTAAATATTAAATCGCAAATCTTGTGCTTTACTTTTAATACTTATTAGTTATTAACTTACCTCTTTCCTCAAAAAACGCGGTATTTCCGCGACGCGCTTTGACAAGATGCGATATTATGTTTTCTAATCTTGCATCATTGTCGCAGTGACCAAGCTTGTGCGTAATACACAACAGTGTGCTGGAGCACTCACGCGCAAATTCCTCAAATAGTTTATAGTTATTTTCGCTATTATTATTTAATTTTTTAAAATACCGCCCTTTCACAATTTTCTTGTTTAAGTTACACGCTATAATAAAAAATTTAGTAATAATCGTGCGCGATTCCATCTTCTTTTGTACACTTACACAAACACAGGTACACCGCTACTTATTTTCACGCAACACCTGATCACGCTATTACCAACTTACAAAATATTGTAAGTTCAGCGAAAGAGTCGAATATGATAGGAGTACGCTCTGAAGTAGGACTAACGTTTAGCTGTAGCGTATCCTGATTTTATATCCAGGAATATTTTCCAAAAAAGTCGGAAAATTTTCTTGTCTCGATTTTGTTTGATATAACCAGCGGAACAATAGTGTCTCCCACCAGATGTTTTACGTGACTTAGGTTTTTATGATGTTTTATCCTTATTATTTCCACGCGGACTGAAAATGTCTTATGCTATAACTAGATAAGCCTTTTGATGTAATAGCGAGAAAAACAGGGTTAAGTAAAAGCCCTTCTTTTCTTTTTTATTTTTCTCTACATATTTGTTTTCGATTGAATACAAAAGAAGAGGAAGAAATAGAGGTTACAAAATATGACTTATGAATAAATTTAATTTTGTATACATTTTTATATATGTAAAATATATAAGAGATATGGATTGTTACGCGGTACAATTCAAATCTCTCCCTCTCTTTCTTTTTTTTAATTAAGATGATTTATGTGAGATTTTTTAAATTTATTAGGGTGGACGATTTTTTGTTTCCCTTTTATAAAAAGTTCTATATTACCATTAGATAATATATCCGATATTGTATAAAGTCCAGAATATTGGTTACCAAGTTTACCCTTTTTGGGTTCGCATATTAGAAAAACTTCATCGTCAACTTGAAAATGTTATACATTTATTTTTCGATTGTATTTTTTTGATTTTATTTTAGAAACTATAATATTTTCTCGTGCTAATTTTTACAAATTATGTATATCTGTCATGAGTCGTGTTAGATAAGCGTCAGATCCCAGACAGCACACGATATCCTATGGATATCCGTTTTATGTCCATTTCATGTCGGAATGTCCATGGACTTCAATAAAATATCCATAAGA
>VBVR01003398.1:0-17854 GCA_011638315.1 Tetramorium parvispinum
GTATAAGAGACAGGTATTATCTGTATTATCTGTATTATCTCGAATTAAAACAAAATTTTCATTTATCTTTAATGATGAAAGAAAGTCACGTATCTAATAAAACAGGTTTTTTTAAATTTATTCCAAGTAAAAAAAATTTGAATAAAAAGGAACATGATAATACTGACGAGCGGCTGCAGTAATTAATTATGCATGATGCGTAATTCTATCTATAGAATAAAATTCAGAAATAACAGAAATACTTTTTTAAAGATTTATATGTTAACAATAATATTGAAAATTTGATAACTATCACATTGTCTTGTAAAATCCAATTCGCCCAATCAAGCGCTATCGTAACATAATAGATTTTAGTAAAATCGACCAACCGATTTGCTCCGCGGTTTTTCCTAATATTCATCGTTCGGGTGAAACGATTCGCGAAAGCCAATCCGCTTTATGAAACGGGGGATATCTCGTAACCGCGCAAAATATGCCGAGGGGGTTGGAAGAGAGAAAGAAAGAGAGAGAAAGCTCCGCACTCGGTATTTCTATCTTCCTATTACTTTCTCGGCCGCCTTTTCGTTGTTGTTTCTTTCGGCGGTATTCCCTTATTGCCTTCCCGCGCGTCTGCCCCTTTCTCGTAACTTTCCTTAAACTCATCACGTCCGCGCCCTCCGCTTCCTTTGTTTCTTTTCCGTCGAGGTGGTCCGTCCGCGTCCCGACGTTACCGCTTCACCTTTTCCCGGCTGTTGCAACGTTTCTTCCGCTCATCTCAGCAAATGGCTTCGTCCTTACCGTCTTCCTTCCTCTACCGTTTCCTTCCCGTTCGCATGTTCTTTTCTCCCTAATTCCTTAGGACCTCACTTCGTCCTCCAAGACGTTTTTCCGTCTCCACGCAGCCGTTTCTACTCTCTTCAGTTTACACGTTGCCGCGAGACGTCTATGCAGTTCGCAACGTTGGACGTTGGACGTAACCCGCGGGACGAGCGCTTTCGACCACATTTCCCATTTTCCACGCGGCTGCTGGGAGATCGGAAGAGGATCGCTACCAATCACTCACTGTCCACTACAACTCAAACTGCCAGATCGTACGCGCGCGAGTGTCGGTTGCCCGCCGGTCGATTCGACGTTTCTTCGGCGGTCGATGCTAATTTGTTCGTTGTTTCTGCTATTTATTCGCGGCAATCGACGTCTGCGGAACAGATATCGGACTGGTCCGTATCGCGCGGGGCTTGATATCAATTTCACGATATTTTTGAACAAGTGACGTAAGATATTAATACAACATAAAAAGTAAAAATTGATAATGTATATTTATAATGGAAGACTACATTTTCCAAATTATTACATCTAAACAGTTATATTAGAGTTGGATAATTAAGATATATATATATATATATAAATAATTGAGAAGTGAAAAATTTGAGCGTAGAGCGTAGTCAGCGTGGACGAGATGCTTGTTCATTTTTGCAAGAATTCGGTTTATTTCTATAAATTTTTTATCCAAATTTTGCAAAAAACTATGCAACACAATAGCATTGCATCGTTTGCGAAATGTGCATTCCGTATATAAACACAGCAATGGCGAGATTTTTCATTAATTTTGAAAAAAATGCTCAGAATTCATTCCGTTAAAATGTCTGGCGCGACGCGATGTACGTGGCCGTAAAACACCGCGATATAGCAACGAACGCGGATCAGAGGGTTTCATGTGACCACTTTGGCTTTCCCGTGCATAGTAAACGCAAGGGGGAGGGGGATGGATGGGATCGAAACCCATCACTCACTGTCCACAACAATCCGAGCAGGACGTGCACATCAGTTATCACTGGCCGCTTCTTCAGCAACGGACGCAAATTTGAGCAGTACTGCAATAGATATCGTAGCTGACAGATGGTTTAAGATTTCGAAACGTTGCACTGCGCGCTCAGCAACAGATTTCGATTAAACAGTTCTTCGACGATGAGAAAAATGTTCATGTATAATATTATTTTTATAATCGTCCTCTGTGAATTCTCTTTACGTAAACATGTATGTAATTATACTTCTTCAAAGTAATTTTAATTAACATTAATATTGCGTAACGGAACTTTATGCGAAAAAGCTTCGGCATAAAATTACACATGAAACAGCAATGCATTTCTCTAAAGTAAATAACTGAAGAGATAATTAAATAATCAATTTTGTGTCCTCCCTCCCCTCTCACGACCTCGGTCCGCTGTATCGCTTTTCCAGCTAAATTGCCTAAGTAATCAAAGGCACGCGCAAACAATGGAAAACTAGAAACTTGATCGAATCAGTGAATCGCCGATATATCGAACGTTCAACATTTGTTCGCGTCAACAGAAAGCGGAACTGGGCTTCGTCGAAACCGTATTCAGTGCGGCACATTACGGTTTCGCTATACATCCTTCTTCTCCTCCCTAACTCGACTGACACAGAGATATCACACATCTTCTCTAACTCGACTGTGCCAGTTATTGCTGAACCTCCTCTCTTAAAAGAAGGAAAATGCGGCGCAGTTTGCGCTTATGTCGCAGAAATAGCATGAAGTTGAGTTGTCGTGAAACGGAGGTGCATTCAATTATCCAGAGACCAGCGGCGACGGCGCGGTGCATCTCTAAAGTATAAAGATTAAACGCTCCAACAATACATCAACAACAACAACAACGACAGTGACAGCGGCGGCGGCGGCGGCGGCGGCGGCGGCGACGATGGCGCCGATGCACCGGCAGCAGCAACCCCACGTTTCGGTCGGCTTTTATTGTTGGAGATAACAATGGAGAGGCCATGCAGATGCCTGCCGCTCATAAAGCCTCCCACTCCTTTTTTTTAACCCGGCATTGCTCCGCTTCCCGTCGAGGTGTTCGAATTTTTCCTCTTTACGCCCGAGGGCCGCGTTCGCCTCCCTCTCGCGCCCTTTTCCTGCCGTTCACCCTTTTATTGGCACGCCGGAATGTTTGCACTGCGAGACCGGCAGAGTGGCCGACCGGCGCAGTCCGTATGTCGGTTTCATGAATTTCATTTGTAGCGACAAGACGACGCGTATATATTCGCGCGAGCACGCCGGCAATTCGGATGGATTTTTATAAACGAAAAGGGGAATATTTTCTTTTCGCTCTTTTACGAAATCATGCCTTGCGGCATGCCGATCGGAGCGTCGGAATTCGAGAAAAAGAGTGGAAGATAATTGGGCGTGAGTTCCACGATGCGTTCGGTAAATGGATGCACTTGGTGAGTAGTATATGTTACTCACAGTTGTAGAAAATCAATGTAACCCCCCTCAGTGTTAAATAAATGCCACCTTTTTCACGATTCTATTAACTCTCTTAGAGGCATGTATGCTTAAAATTAATCAAGGATGAAACCACATTTATTTGCTTAGTAATTAATTTATAATTCAATAAAGTAGTAATAGTAATTAATTTTTAATTCAATAAAGATTTTTCTTCTTCTAATTGCTATAAGGTTTTTATGGTAATCATTATAATTTTACATAAAAAATAAACGCAAATATTAAATCACAATAATAGCCAATATTATACATATACTTGTAACAGAGTTATAAATGGTATTATATAAATGGTTATATAAAATTCAACCAAATTTTATATTTATTTAATTTATCTACTATTTTCACGTAATGAAAGATTTAAATATTTAACATTCAAAATTCTTTCATTCTGCGTTTCTTATTCACTGTCATTTTCTGAATGACAGTTCAAATTGAATTTAATCATATCTGAATCGCAAAATACATGATATAAACCAAAATAGCTTAGTCGGGTTTGTTTGAATATTGTCTTGTCTCTTTATTGATTTTCGTAACTAGCAGAACGTCCGTGACAAGAGCCAAGCGAAAATTGATTTGAAATCAAATACAATATTTGGCGGTTGTTTAAAATGACGCCATCAATAACGTTGATAAACTAAAATTAGAATAATTTGCATCAATTGCCGCGGTAGCTTCATAAATTTACTTCTCATCTTTAAATTACTAAAATTTTCACCTATATTTATAAGTGATTGATTAAATTGATACCTTTAAAACTTTTTCTAGATGGTTATGAAAATTTTAAAGTCTGAACAGTTGTTATATTTGAAATTATAACTTTTCATATTTTTATAAGTTTTTATAAATTTTAGATTTATAAAAATTTAAAGATTGAAGAATTTTAAGATTATCAAATAAAAACTAATTTTTAAATTCCTGTGCAAGAACGTCTTTTGTTTGAATTAAGAATGATATTTTTGAGTTTCTCAATTTTGTATTTTTTTTAGATTTTCAATCTTTCTTTAGATTAGAGATTCTTTACTCTCTTCAAATCGTTATGGATAAGATTTTTCACTGGTATACTAATCAAAGAATGGACTAATGCTAATGTTTTAGGTATTAGATGAGGTAACCGAGAATGAATAGTGCGCAGAGAAAACGATATTGGCCGAGTATAATACACACACATAAAAGGGATCAAAGTTTACCGGACTCTAGAGACGTAGTATGCAATTACATGAACATACAAATACGTTCTGCGCCCCTTATTCAAGCTCTCTATTTTCATTTTGTTTTCTTCTTGACGTGCACCCTGTATTATGAATCTCTATAATACATGTAATTTACTTTTTTTTTTGCGTATTAGTATAGTATTCATTAAGCGCACTGATTGTGAGATACATTTTCTGTGATTTGGATATTCGAATCTTTCAATGCATAATTTTCAAAGAGTTCTAGCAACGCAATTCCAAACAATTTTTCATTGTCATTTTCTTGACTTTTATACGTAACTTTTTGATTTTTTGTGTCAACACTAATTTTGAAGATCTTTTGCTGCATTATCTCATTAAAAATTTATATGCATTCGTATGAAATTTAAATAAATTATTTTGAAATACGTTAAGATAAATTGAATAAAAAACCAGAAAATAATTTTATTATTCCAGATAAGCTTATTAAAATTCATACATTTTTCGACGTATTACTCATTGTGAGATACACTTGTTTTCGCGAGCAGTTTAATTGATTTAAGAAAGAAGTATAAATAATCCTTCATGTTCGGATTTTTATCGGAGTTTATATTAAATAATAACTAATTAATTAGCTTAAACAGCAAAATCTTGTTTTTCCATTTCTGTATTATGGATATCGTATACATTTTTTAATTAATCTTGCCTCGACTTTATAGGTAATCTTTCATGTCAGTGAAAATTAAAGAATTATTCTTTCATGTCAAAATGTTTCATTTTTTTTAAATACCACGTTAGTTAACGTACAATGGCTGTGAAATTTAATACTCCAAGAGAATGATAGTACAGACAACTCCAGCGATATGACAAATGTAAACAAATATATCTTAAAATAATAAACTTCGTAAAAGTGGGCGTATATATGCAATCGATATTGACCGATAAATTTTCGTTCAATAACAGCTGTTATGTTTTGATAGCTTCAAATATTTTTCCCTATTTTTTGGAAACAAACAACGTTCCGCAAAAACCGATAAAAAATATTCAGCTTACGCTTTAAGTTTGCGAAAAATCTTTCCGATCAACAATGTAAAACAATATAATATAAATGTACTCAATATATCTTCCACAACACTTGCTCTCGTAAATGGTGCATAGCGATTCGGTAAAAAAATTGTAGAAATTCAATAAGTCCGATTAATTAATTCGCCGATTATGAACGAAGGTAACTCAAACTCGATTAATCGTCGACCAATCGCGAGAGTTAACTAATTAAACTGAGCATCGAAAGTTATCGCGCGATATTGGATGGGACTCGAAAATCCGGATCTCATCGGTGTTACCTCGAGCGGACTGCACGTTAATTTTCACCGCGCGCCGGCTCGTTTTCCCACGGATTCTCTCTCTCTCTCTCTCTCTTTCTCCTTCGGATGAAATTTTCACGGTTTTCACAGAAGCTCAGGAGCGGATAAAGCACGTTGTTGATCGAAGAAAATGATAGTAACGAGACCGTTTGATGTACAACGACAGTTTTCGCGACGCAAACGTCTTTTGCGAAAATCAAAAGTGGATGATGCGTTCGTAGAAATTCTATCAAGGAAAGGAAGAGAAGTGAAGAGAGACACAAGAAAGAGAAGAGAGAAGGATAGTTCCACTATAAACTCGCTCCGATTTTCTCCTCCTGTCGTTTCGGTCATTTTATCTCTGTCCTGCCTTCAGCTCGGTTCGGTCTCCCTTTTTCGTTTCACTCTCGCATCCCCGTCTTTCTTCCGGGGTAAAACTACTCTTTCTCTTCTTTTCACGACGTCGTCGTACCGCGGCCCCGTATTACTCGAGCTATGTAAATGAATTTCGTTTAATTATCTGGGAGAGGTCGCACACCGAGAACGAGAACGGCGGAAACGTGGGGGTACGAGGGTTAGCTCCCAAGAGAGGGTGACGTTGCTTTCGCTACACAGTTAAAGACTACCCCTGAATTCACTGCGACGGCACTTTGCCAGCTTTAGAGAATTTCTCAAGTCCCCTCTCTCTCTTTCGTTCTCATTTTCTCTGCTTCGCCTTCTTTGTCCATCTCTTCTCTTTCCTCCCTTCATTCCTCTCCCCGCTCACTACTCTAGCGTATAAATGCTACCCTTCTCTCTGTCGCTCCGTTCTATTTATTTCTCGTTGTCTCGCGGCACCGTGGCACGGCTATTACACTGGTTTTGTCTTCTAATCGCGCTACGGCCGGTTCCTTATGGAGATGTCAGTTAATTCGTTGTCTTAGGGAAGCATAATAGTGAATCGCGCTAGCTGATTCACGGCGCATCAAATTTGCAACGCGAATAGCAAGCGGTAATGAACAAAAGCATTAATATAGAAGAATTGACAGTTTTAAAAATAAAATTTTAATAAAAGATTTATGTAGAGTAGAAAAATAACTTAACTATGTCTCATTCGATTCATACGATTCTAAATTTTTCAACCATCGAAATTTTGAGGATTAATCCAAATCTAAAAACGGCCAGAATCGATCTGTGAACATGCTCGAATTTATGCAGCTTCAGTTACATAGAATAAGTTCTCTAATCCATGATTTTTTGTTTCGTTTTTATATCGATTGCATTGCATGCTTAACGTTGTTGGCGATTCAACGATATTGTTTTTACTGTTTGGTATGCATCGGTGAATAACCCTTTGGGGATAGAAATTTAATGGATAACATCGCGTACCTGACTCGCATATTTTTCTTGCAGCTCTTGCCAAACATTCGATATCAGATATCTCACCCACGATTTTCTCAACTTTCTATATCGCGAATATTTCGAAAAATGTACACTATACGGTATCGCTTGGAATAAGAAAATCTCCCGCATATAAGATCACGACTATTAACAATAGATTTTTCATATAATTTTTTATTATATATTTTTTTATGTAATCTTTGTATTTCACTAAGTATATTGTCGCTCGTTAGTTATATCTAGTACTGAAGAATAACAATTTTAATTAAAATAAATTTAAAGACAATGATGACAGTACTAGGAATAAAAAAAGCTCGAACGCGAAGGCACACTTATCCAATGGGCTTACGAGTGCCACGCGATCCGCAACGTAGAATAAGAATATACGGCGAATTAAAGTTAGTCCAGAACTATGCGGGTAATGGATCTCAACTACCGCGAAAGTACCGTTTTTTCACATCCTTGTCTTCCCCATTGCAACCCGAATTCCGGAGTCTTCTTCGTCTGATCGGTCCCAACGGCGGCGGTCGGGGCTCTCCGTCGCCCGAGTAACGTTAGTTAAGATTAAGTTAAAGTTAGATGAACTTCGGCCCGAGCCGAGAAACTATGCATAAGCGGTTATATTATCGCCAGATTTTGCGCGCCGCACAGCAATATAATGCGAATTTAAGGGGGATCTTATCACGTCGTCCTATAACCATACAAGTTTAATATTAATGTAAGACGTTCTGCCGCGGGCGCTTGGACGTAATTCTTCGTTCGTGATGAAATAGCTTTCCACACGAAAAAGAAAAACATCTGTGTCATATTATTGTTAAATAATTAATATTGTGTAGCAAAATAAAATATTCCGAGAACTACACATTTATTCTCAATTATAGACACTGGCCAACTTAAAAAACAGATGATAAAAACAGATAAAATAATAATATCTAATATAAATGAATGAAATAAAAATAGTTTAAAATAAACTTTTTTTATTACGAAAGGATTTGATAAATTAAATTTCGATTCTGTGTTTAAATACGTAGCCCTGATTTTTCACATAATCAAGTGAATATTATTTATGGACAATTCTTTTTTTAGAAAATATTCGGCAATCGAAATGATTATCTTTTATTTTCATTTTTGTTCTTGTCGTAAAGTCAAAATATTGAGATTTTCTTCCCAACAAATAAAAAACTAGAAGCAAACTATGCGCGTACATAAATCCGCACGTGTTTTCGACACGGTAGAGATTCGATCAGAGGAAGAGAAGAGCCTTCAAAGCCGTTTCCTGTCTCGCGTAGTAATTTTTTTAAATCGAACCTTTCGGCGGCGGCATTCTCGTCTGGCATTCTTGGGCGGAGTTCGCAAAAAGTGGCGTCGAGAAAGATGAAAAAGGCCACATCGCATGGCGTATCACTCAACAGCTTTACGTACGTAGATACATCTTCGAACGGGATATATAACGCCACTCTGTCCTCCGCCCCGCGCCATTCCACACCCTTTCGCGAGAGTGTGCTTCCATCTCATCCTCCACTCGCGATCTGACGCATGCACACATGCGCGCGTTATAAAATGCTCGTTATAGTTCGCCACGTAGGCGTGCGGAGTGAGGAATTTAATTTAGAACTTGATTTATATTTTAGGGAGCCATAAAATGGGGAAATAATTTGTCCCTTGAACGCGTATGAGATGGGCTTCCTTCTCGGCACTACTATGCAGGGTTTCGTACGTATCAACCGTCTTCCCTTTCTTCCGTCGCCCATCCTCCTGCGTCGTACCCGTACGTTAAACCCACCACGGGTCGCCTTCTGCCGAAAGGTCGCGAGTCGACGGGCACATACATTACGCCCAAGTGCCGAGCCTTCCTTCCCGGCAATGCACATGGGGGTATTCTGCCCTTACAAGGGGACCAGCGTTAATCTTGAAAATCTTTTGTGCGCGGATCTTCACGTTGGTCTTTGAGGATCGATGTGAGAGAGGCGCGATTAAAAGTTGAAAGCGTTTCTTATGTAAATGTAGGACTGAAAAGGCGAATCTAAAGACACCGACAGATGCTTAAAACAATGATTTTTTTTTTAAATAAGTTTCATACTCCTTGTTCATACAATTAAGACTTAATTATTTAATCATATAGTCGGTATAAAAATAATAATGTAAAAATATTAGTACGAAATATAGCTGGGATATACATCTAATTTGTAATAATTTTTGTGAAAAGGTATATCTAAATTTATTGCATGAAATTTTACTCCTGAAAAATTTTTAAATTTTTACGACATTTTTTCCGCGATTTAATTTGTCCTGAACAGGAGATATCTTTTACATATCAAAGCCGCGATCTCCGACGTTAAGGATCGTGTTGAAAGAGAGTCTGTCATTATCATGACGTCGTAATCAAAGACAGACTTTAACGCCAAAGTAAGGTAGAGGAGCAGGGAGATATTTACGACTTGGAAAGAGACAGTGCGGTGAGGTGTGAGTGTATAGGACGGGTTGGAGCAATCTCCCCTCATCCTCGATCTCGCTGAGACTGAGGGATTCATTAAGGTTGGATGGAGGTGTTAATATAGTGAACATTGCCGTTGAAGAGTCCCGTGCGCCACTTTGCCTCTCGTAAGACAGGGATACGAGTCACTGGGAACGACGGAGACGATGGGGACGGCGCACGGCGGAGGGTGAGAATTTTGCGAGGAAGACGGGAGCGCGAAAGCGTAAACGTGAAACTGTCGACGGGATGGGACAATCGCGGGGCTCAAGCGAACCCGTGAAGCTAAATTACGCAGGTTCCGCCGCCAGGACGAAACTATTAGCTAGGATTTAGATTCGCGCGCGACTCGGCGGCGTCGCTGTCTTGCTCGCGTATTTTGACGCTGCCGCCTATCGTCCCAGCAATTCCCGGAGATAGAGAAAATGACGGTGAGATGTTATGGACTCCGAAATGAATGCCGACTCGCTATATCAAAGTTAAATGCGCGTAATCTAAAATATTTACACTATCATTTTATGTTCAAACTAAAGTATATTGAGTCGGTAAAAGGAGTATAAGACGATTTTGATGAAATAAGATGGAAGAATTAATTATTGTCCCATCTTAAAAATATCGAATTTTATACAATTTCATCAGTCATAAATTTTCGTAAGCAATTAATATGAACACCTAATTAAATTTACTTTTTTCCAAAAGAAAATCAGAAATTGCGATTGCTCTTTTAAACGCCTATAATTTATTTATTTGCAATTTGGAATTTGCGCTTTTGAATTATTGGTATAAGCCCGAATTGAGTGCTTTCGCCGAAGTAATTGGCAGTATATTTCGCAAAAACGAAACGCATACGCAAAATGCGAAATGGGGCAATCATTTTGAAAGCTTCAAACTCGCGATTGTATTGGTATGTAACTGGGTCGACAAGTTTAGAAAACATTCATATACTCTGCATCTATAAAATTCCCGCGTCATCGTGCAACTCTCCTATCACCCAATTTATCTGTTCCTCGCGTGGAAATTAACAATCAAGCATTTCAAAGCGCCCGACGAAGAAGCGCTACAATTTGCTCCTATCTCCCGTAATCTCCCGTAAGTAGTGTAATCCTTTGAAGTGCTATGAATATGCAGGTGAGAGCCTACGTGCTTTCCTATAGCATGCCATATAAGTTAATTTTCACATCTACTTGATTAAACTGTGTACTGCGACAAAAATTTGATTCGTGTCTGCTTTCATCAGACACATCTGGATTTATTCGTCTGTTTCTACTTCTAGGAGAAATTAATCGATAAATGAAAATAGAAGTTAATCACATTGATAAAATAAAATTTACATCGAGCTATATTTTTCTTCTATCAGTATTATTTCCTAATTTAATGAGTTTTTATCGATCTTACCGATTATCGATTTGATATTTTAGCTACAAAGAATTATTATTTCAATAAATGCTTGTTTCTTTAGGAAAACTCTTGATGCTTGTTGCAACTATGAAAACCATTCTTGAATTCCGGCGATTCGTTCGCCGTGATGGGGCTACGTTTACATCGTTTTGAGCCATGGATTCTTTTTAGACCGCATTAGTTACCGGCGCGATTCCACTCATGAGGCACTGAACGAGCCGACCCGTTAATGGCGCGCGATCAAAGAATATTGAACGTCGATTCGTCGAGGGCGGCTCGCCGGGAGTGCTCTGGTAATTTCACGTTAGTTAGACGTAAACGAGCCGTTTCCCTCATTTCTCTGATCCAATCTTGCGCTATTATTCGATCCGCGAACGGCAGTTGCTTGTGAAAGAAGAGGGATATTCAGCTGTTCACATGCCCGCAGAGTTTTTGATCGGGTTCGTTAACGTCAGGTATTATATCAATACTAAAACGACGAGCGAATTTTCACAAAATATTAAATTTTTTAAATTAAATCTACAATATTAGCGGAATAAGAATTATATGTGAGTGTCATATACTAATAAATAAATATGATAAATATGAAAAAAAGAGAGAGATGAGATAAATTTTTATCGCCTTTCATTTAAAATTAATTTAATTTTCGGATAAAAGCTTACAACCAGACTTGCAATTTAGCTGTATCTTAGTTTATAATTATTTTCGTTACAATTACTTTTCTCTGTGTCTTTATCTTTGCGCAAAAAATAATTGGACGTGATTATACGAAAGGAAGGAATCAGCACGTAATATATTTTTGCTACGTCAACTGTGTATCTCGTCAAAGAGCGACTCAAGATCAACATCGTTCTCGGAGTCACGTGAGCGGTCTCGTAATCAGTGGAAGATCTCGTCTCACGTCCGACGTCAATGTTTGTGAACATCAGACAAAGTCTTAACTGCGAGCAATTTCATCGAAATAGTTGGGCGATCCTAATTCTGCCAGATCAATTTAGCAGTGGATCCCTAACTCGCACGAGGAGCACGACATGATAATTCGATTATCAATGTCTCTCATCTTACTCGCTGTCCAAAAACTCGATACGTGAGTTTAAATTACATTAATAACATTATACTAACGATGCACTAATTACCGAAATTTATATTTATTTAGATAAAACTTTCTTGTATACATGTAGAAGCAAAGCAGGGAGGTGATGAGATTCTTCGCGTTACAATTTTAAAGTGACGCTTGGACTTTCCCGGCTTTATTCCCAGAACCACGAGGTCACGAGACGCAACGGCAAAATCCTGAAGAAAAACAACCCTCTCTCCAGCCTGAAACCGCACTCAAAAATCTCCCAAATCCTTAAGTCCTCCTAAGGAAACATCCGTGGCTTAGCGAGGATCTAGCGTCAACCTCGTTTACGCGACAAATTCTACGTTGAGGAAATGAGAAAAGAGCGAGAGAGAGAGAGAGAGAGAAAGAAAGAAAGAAAGAGAGATGTTACTCGATCAAAATACTTTAAGAAAATGAAAATCTACCCTCGCAAATCGCGAGAAAATATTATTTGGAAATATAAGTATTGATAATATTATTTTTATATACATATGATTATGCATTGATAAATTAATGGAGAATTATAAACTCTATGTATATTTTAAAACAGCGACAATTTTTATATTACTACATTTATGCTGCTGTATGTAACAAGATGACATGTAACTAATTAAAAAAATTTTATTTGAAAATTTAGTTTATGTTAATCCATTTTTTTAGAACATAAGGAAATCGGATTATGAAAAAACGACATAAAATTAAAAAAAAAAGATGAAAATATAAAAGATTTAACTTTTAGAAAACGTATGTTAAATATATAATATGTAAATAGAAACAATTAAAAAAATTATCAACATTTTCATTTTTATTTTATTATATTAATTATTAAAGTGAAAAAGAGAAGGTGGTAACAATATAAATTAAACTGCTACATCAGAAAATTAATTTGACAAATTATTCTCGTTGATTATCGGAGATGTATTGGTATTAAATAAATGATCGTTTAGCAGTTTCATAAGAACTGTCAGATTTATCAGATTGTAAATGAACTGTACGCGGCGCGCAATGGACGAGCGATGGATCAAGGAAGGAAGGAAAGTCGCCGAAAACGGATTACGTGTGACAAACACAGGGATAAGTCTTTAGACACGGAGCTAGGTATAAGGGCGTCGTGTGTCACCGACATGCAACAAGTTGCCTCCAACGGAGTCACCCCCGTGTCTCACCGCCCCGCGAATGGCGAGCCACCCCGCATTAAATCATTTTTAAACGTCCTCACGATCGCCGTCCGACTTTTATTCGAGCCGATACAAACCGAAGTCTGACGCGCGATAAATTTCTTCCTCGTCGGATTTCTTTCCTGAGAAATAGAATCCAACTATCAATTCTGGCCGCGTGTATTATTTCTCGTTAGGTTGGAACATTAATGTCAAATCTATTAGATCTCGATGAATCTGAAATATTTATAAGAGAAACGATATGTCTGGATTGTACATTTCTATCAGTGACGTCAAAATCAAGATATCATGTAATCAAGATTTCACATAATTAACTGCTTTATATATAAGTGCTTGTATTATGCATTATAATACACGTATTTATATATAAAGCAATTAAAATAAATTGTTTTTTAATTATTTGGCAAAAATTTTTTTAGTAAAAAATAAATGAAAAAGCAGTAAAATTCATATCATTTTTTCTTTATATTTCACATTCAACCGTAATTTATTAATATTAATTTTCAGTTATCAGGAATTTGTTTGGAACTTTGTTATCCTAAAAATGACAAAGTACTAAAAATACTAAAATACTAAAAATTAAAAATGAGAATTATAATAAATAGATAAAATTTTTAAAAAATTACAAAAATGTCAGAATTCTCTCTCTCTCTCTCTCTGTCTTTTCTATGTTGAGAGGAAACTTGTGGTATCAAATTCGGATACTTGGAGGAAGGAGCTCTTTGGAAGTTTATCGCGTATCAGTAACATAGACAAAAGTATGCAGAGAATTCCAACGGGTCAGGTCGGCCTGGTCGTTAGGGCTGGCCTTCCCAGTTCACCCTGAGCATGTATCAAACTGAACGGCTCCGCATTTAATAACGGTCGGAGCTTGCTGTCAGGTCGGAACCGCTGTTTAGAGCAACCGTTCGATTGATTGATTGATTGATTGATCGATTGCTTGGAGCGGTAACCACCCTACTGTTACACACGAATACGCGAATACTCTCATCTGTATTCTACGCGTCGTTTAACTCCGCGTTATGCGTAAATTGTAGTACTATATCTTCTTAGAACAAATGCAGCAATTTGAAATTAAAATTTCCATTGTATTCAATAAAAATTTCTTATTCTTTATATTTCTGTAAAAAGATATTCAAATATTCCTTTGTCAGATGTTTTCTATTGTTTATCATTTGATAAATACAGACGTTAGTATTATATTATTTCGCTTTTATACTGAAAATAAGATTTTATTACATGAATTAAAGATTTGTTTGAACGTATCCAAATAAGAGATTTAGTTCAATTTAATTTTAACAAAATGGGGCTGTTATTGTGTATCTATTTTGTTGAATAAAATAAAATTTGTTTGAACTAAATAAATCTCTTGTTTGAACGTATCCAAAATCTTTAGTTCATATAACAAAATCGTATTTTCAGTATATGTAGTAGAAAGTTAAATCGCAAATATAAAATTGCAGTTTTATTTTCTAAGATAAAACAGCGAGATGAGAAGTGAGAGAAAGAGAGAACATGAGTGTCATTAATGGCAACTTACTTTTTTCAGTTCACTCTAATTTAAAAATTGATATTACCTAAATATTTCTATGATAGAAATTTAATAATTTCTGTGTATTGTAATAAAAGATATGATCCAAGAAATGTGAAATATTTTGAGAACTACATTTTGTTCGTAAAAATAATGAGGTCGCGTTCAAGAAATAAAATAAAATTGCAAATCTGCGAAATTGAATCAATGATACAAAAATCTTATCAAAAATTTAAAAAATGTTATATAAAAATATGAACTGGCTGCTTACTTTATTAATTTTTTTAAATAAAAAAGTAAATTTCGCGAGATCTCCTTGCACGAAGTTTCGCGAATAATTTGGAAATAGTATCGCGAGCCGAGATCACATGGTGCGCTTAATGCGGTGCATAATGGAAGCGGAAGGGGATGGAAAGGGAGACGATACTCGATGTAATCCGCGATGCACACACGCGCATACAACGGGCGTGCTGCAACTGGGCTACGGGGTTATGCCGGCGACGCGTGCGGGCGTCCTTACCAGCGATAAATCAGCGACGTGCTCGTGAAATTGAGCACGCGTGCAATCCCCCGTGTAAACACGTTAGCAGTTCATAACGTCGCGAGATTCACGGAAGCGATCAAAGCTTGGCGCTTTTCGTCCCCCGTACGAGGGGTAGCGCGGCGCGGAGCTCCGGATTACGTCTTCCTGATATTAACCCTGCATTGTAGGAGCCTGCACGAAATGCACCCTCCTACCTTGTCCCCGTGCAAGAGCTGCGGTTGATTAATAAAATATGAGGCGCGTCACGACGGAAAGCTCTCTCGCTGTTGCGGGTTTTAAAATCTTCCTTTGTTGGGTGAATATAATCGTTTATCGAGCGAAAGATATAAGCTTGAAAGATTTTATCTCACCTTCATAAAAATTATCGTAGAATATGATAGGGCTCTTGTCCAAGTAATTTCGTATCTCGTAATGGCAAATCACCGATGCTATTGATTATTCATTTATTGAATACTTTAATCAAAAGAAAATTTTTAAAGAGATAAATACATGAGTATACTTTTTAGACGTGAATCAAATATTCTGTCTAAGAATTACCTTGCAGAATTTCCAATCACACAATATTATTAATATTGCAAGTTACTTCAAACAATAATTGTCTTGTATACACTAATGCAGACAGTATAATAAGGGAGATGGAGAGAGAGAGAGGGAGGAAACGGCAGTATTGCGTTAAAAAAGAATAGAATGACGTTTTATTGCGTACATCTGCGTCCGCGCCCCTGCATGAACATTGCCACAATCTTTTTTTAGGAGATTCACAACATGGGCGCCACAAAACTTTTTTAGGAATCTATTAAAATTTTAGAGATTTCTTCCTAATTTCTTCTTTTTAAATCTTTCTATTTTTATATTACAAAAATAAAACTATATAATGATCAATACGATAAAAGTTCGATAAGATAAAAAGAAAGGTCGAACAAAATCCTTGAAAAAGTTAAAACAGATAAAAAGGCATCTTAATATTTATTCTTCAGTTGTGAAAATTTAAACCATAAGCATTTCTCTCATATGGACTTTGCTATGTTTATAAACTATTCTTTTTGAGCTAAGCTTTCGTTTCATTTTTAAAAATTTATAGAAAAGCAAGTGGAAGAGCTCCTGCATTTTGTCGCGACGCCCATGCAGTCACATACACCACACTCGCGATTGCCTCGTAGATTTTCAGTACGCACGTATGCATAAACGCGTCATTGCACTGCCACGGACCAAGCCGGTAGAGTGAATAGAGAGAAAGAGAGAGAGAGTGAGAGAAAGAGGGAATGGACAGGAGCGCGAGATTGGGAACGTCGGTTGCGGGACGGGGTTGCTGCGGCGAGTGGCGGAGGCACATGGAGGGTTAATGCATCAACATCAAAGTGGCTTGCCGGTACAATTATTGCACTCAACGCACTGGCCGCTACCGTCCAGCGTGCGGTGGTGCACACTCACACGGAGATCGCGGAGATAAAACGCATACATGCACGCTATAGCGGGGCCATGAGAGTATAGAGCATATGCATCTAGCCCACCGAGAGACAGAACGAAAGAGAAAGAGCGAGAGAGAGAGAGAGTGAGAAAGGGAGCGAGTGTGTGAAAGAGAGAGAAAGAGGGAACGCCGTATATTACATTCTTCCGCATTTAACTGGACGGACATTAATTTGAAAAAGTAGGCGGCTGCCGTGCCGTACCGTGCCACACAGTTTAGAATCTCATATCCTCGGATGCGCGGCATGTGGACTTTACACGAACGTTCAGCCGCAACTTATGCGCTTTTGACGAACGTGATTTTCTTTTTTCCCTACCTGCCCGTTTTTCTATTTGTTTCCCTCCGCTCGCTGCGGCTTGCGTTACGTTGCGTTGCGTTTTTGCTTTTGTCTCACTGCACACGAATGCGTCGCCGAGGGATTTAAGATTTCCGCGCGCGTTGTTTCTCCGCGAAAATCCGCGTGCGCAAAACTTAAACCGAGCCGGTATTAACGATAAAATCGCAGCAAGTTCTGGTTTGAATTTGAATGAAAGCAAATTTGTACGATTACGTGAATATAAATATGTATCTCTAATGTACTTTTACGATATCTTTATCTGAAATAATTAATTTCGCATTAAAAATGAATCTGCATTCAAGTGCAGAAATATTGCAAAAATTTAAGGTTTTTACGTTCACGTTTTTTAACGCATTGACGTGTGACGTGATTAGAACAATTATATTATAATTTATATATAATAAAGATAGAGATAATAAATAGAGATTGATTTCAAGATTGCTAATACGAAAAAGTCGAGGAAGAATTATAGTCTTTATATTATAAGTGATCTAACAATAAATTAATTAACTATTGTATAGGATTCAGACGCACGTTATAGACATATAATTACGCTCGCTTGTATATTTTGATTTATTGTTTTTTTTTCATAGTTTAAATATTATTGAGTTTAATGATCATTTAATTTTGTCTATTTATTACACATATATATAT
>VBVR01003399.1:0-17851 GCA_011638315.1 Tetramorium parvispinum
GGTAAAGGACTTTTCGACTCAGTTTAGTTCGCTCTACATGCCCACGAAAATTGATGCGGGTATTCTGGGACACCCTGTATAAATTTTATTGTTTGACAACGCGATTCGATTGTTAATTAAAAATTTGATATAATAGAAGGTATTAAGGAAGAAAACGTATGAAATACATTAAAGTAAATTTAATTTATTCGAGCTAATTATTTTTCTCGGACCACTATGGCGTTTATTAGTAGGATCCGTTTAGAAGCCAGATTTGTGAAGCCCAAAACGTACGAGAGTCCCATTTCTAATCATACATCTTATAAACGCCTTAAATTTATTTTATCAGTTTGCTGTTCCTGTTGAATCTTGAATCTCAAACGTTTCAGGCTTCAATAACCTCGCATTTCCAATTACAAATCAGGAGTTAATAATTAATAACATTAGGTACGTATATCTATTAACAATATTAAGATCCATCCACACCGCCAGGCACGCTTTACACAGCGGCAGTAATTAATGGTTGAATTAACACACACAAGTCACCAGTTTTTATTTTATAAATCGTAAAAAATTCGATTCTACTAACAAATGAGCGCATCGTAAAAAGTCGTCGAACGCGATTGTTCGCGATTGAACGCGTTAATTTAACGGAAAAATGGAAAAACCTTATCGATTTCAATAAAGTTCATTAGAGTCACAAGACACGCGAGATACAATATTGCGGTAATTATAAAAAACGGTAACTCATTGGATCATCGGTGCTCTCGCATGTTCGTGGCATCTGTTAACTATAAATCGTTTTCACTTCGAGAAAAGTAAGCATTTCAATCTTTCGAATATGTATACCAAATCAAGCAGCTTTCTAGCAAAATATGCACATAGAAAGAGTTGTTGCTCTCCATTCTTTTCCTTTGTTACAATAATTTGCGATTTATGTACCTTACCTTTAAATACATTTATAGTGCATTATTTCGCAATGTTGGATATTTCACAAACAACTCCACTCGATATAGATTTTATTCCACGATATATCTTGTATTGAAATACTCTCGGAGAGAATTGAAACTCTCTCTCTGACTTATTTCTTTATTCCTATTACATTTACGAGCCACCAACACTTCGCAAATTTCTTTTATTTCGAGATAAATCTTTAACAGCAACAATCTTCTGTGACACTATATTTATCGCGATATATTTGAGAGCAGATGGAAAAATAGAGGAGACGCGACATGCCCATTATAAACGTTACGAATAATCAAAGAGAAAACGGTACCATTCACCAACTTACCCACCCGCTGTTACGAAAATTACAAGTGCGCATTCTATCCATATAAAAGTTGTCGATGAACATTTACACCATTATGTACAGAGTATTATACAATAAAATGGGAAACACAGAGAATAGAGATTGTGATATAGCAATGACGAAACAATGAACTTATCCTCTCGCTAATCGTATTACTAATAGATATTTCTTCTAAGTAACATACTTAAAAAAAAAAACGAAGAATTATGTCTACAAGCAATTTAATTTCCAAACTTTCGGATTCTTCTTTATTATAAATTTTATTTCTACCAAATAAACAGAAGATAATAAATTATAATTTAGACAAAGAAACAACGAAAGACATAATAAGTTATCAAAATTATGACAAATTTGTCTGATATATTTCAATTTTAGTTAATAACATTCAAGCATGCTTCAAGCATACTTTTTTATGATTAAACAAATATTCGATATTCTATATAATACATTCAATACAATTGTAAGAGCTGATCTTTTTAAACGTAAATAACGCTACAAAAGAACAAACAACACAAAAAAGTGATAGAACAATAATTAACTACAAACAAAATATCGCAATTATTATTAAAGACTTGTTTAATTATATAAAGGAAAATAAATAGAATAAAAGCTCTTTGTTCGGAGGTCGTATAATCGTTGAAAAATTTGAAATAACTTCTTCAAACCATCCAAACAAACGAAAAATATTTTTGGTTTATGAACCTTTAGCAATCACTAATTAATTTATTTGTATAATATTTGTATAATATAATGTATAGTATCATTGATTAAAAAATCGCATTGTTCTGATTAAAAATTTTCGATATTCTAATTTTAATATTATACATAATTTTACTGTAAAAAGCAAAATATTCATTTTTATGAATATAAAAGAAAGAGAATATTTTTTTCCAGGCTGTTTGTACATCAATTAATTTGTAGAAATAGTAATAGAAATAGAAATTTATAAATTAATTTCTTTTACATAAATATATGTAAAATATATTTTACATAATATATCAACAAAACAACTTGCATTAACAACTATTGTATTTCACACCTAATTTTCTTATCTATAAAAAAAAATAAAAATTGTAATTAATGTAGTCCAGCGATTTAAATACTCTCTGATTATCTTCTAATTTAAAATAGAATATCCTTAAAATATATTTAATATAGTTTCCTTAAACAATACCGTCCGATATAAAATATCAGGACAATGCGATTTTCTTCGATAACAAGTTTTCTTTTCTTTCCACCGGTAATCGTTATAAACACTGGTATCATCTAAAGCGTAAAACAAAATAGACGGTCAATCGCCTTAAAGGTACAAGTTTCTTCCTTCTAGCGGAATCGATGCTGGCATAAATGCCGCCTCTGCAACGTTCTCTTCTAATTTATTGTTACTCTTTTGTACAAGTGTGTATGGGGAGGCTTAAACGGTACGGAGCGGAAAAATGGTGCAGAAGATGAAATATCATTTGGCAGTTCGGTATTTGTCAGATATAAATCAGACTGTTCGACAGTTCGGCGACCCAGTTGCAATTTCGATGATTCGATTGATATCAAAACGAATTCTGGAATAACGTTGATAACGTCGCCCGGAAATATACCTGGCAATGGCTACGTATATGACGAAAAAAAATATCTTTTTGTTTCGGCAAATTTCAATCTTGACTTTATCAAATTGATATTATAATTTATATTAATTTAAATCAACTCTACGTTATCTTGATTGTACATTTTAGCAGAGTAATCCCTGCTAAATCTATGTAAACTAAAAAAATTAATTTAGCAGAGATATTCTGTGATATTTAGTCCTTAATAAATCTGTATAATATCCGTTGAACATGTATTTCACTGAAAATTGGTAGTAATGCACAAAAATCGAAACCGAAGATATTTTTCCTCATTTGGGAGTGAGTGTAATTCATGGGAATACAATGTACATTATCCTGTCTCTCTCGTTTTAATTAATACTCGGTCAGGTATTGGCACAGAGAGTTGTACTAGCAGTATGGAAACAGCTGTGGGGGAGACATCGGTCAAGCTTGCGTTACACCGATAGATTTCAAATCTATGTATGTATCATGCAATTATTGCCAAGTTCACCGATGCACGGACTATAATTATTTACATATGATAAATTAAACTACATGTTGTAACAGGAATGTGTGAGAGTGAGTAAAAAAACAAAATTGCCGCCTTTTCGAAACGACAGTTTGTTAAAATTCAATTGATATATACTATTATACTTTCAGTTTGTAGCAAAAACATTCCCAAACCTCTGATTACTAAGTCTAAAATGAAGCTTATGATAAAGATCAAAAATTTTAAATTTTCTCAGGAATAAACTCTTCTGAAACTTTATATTTAGCTTAAGGGAAAAAGTTAGAAAGTGTAGAAATATCTAAATAGCTTTAAGACAGCTCAGTCTTATGTCTATTTTTTTTAGTAATAAAAGATTATTAGAAAAAACTTATTAAATTATTACATTGATTAAATGGAAGTTTTAAAATAAATTTTAATAGCAAAATATTAAAAAATATTGAACAATTATTGTTTTGGAAGAAAAGAATAAGATCATATTATAATGGCGTCAGAAAACAAGTAAAAATTCTTGATCCAAATATACTTCATTTGAAATCTGTTTTAATAAAAAATTAGATTCAAAACATTAAAAAACCTGTTTTATTATATTTTAATCAAAATAATTTAAAAAAGATTAAATTCTAACTTCAAATTATATATATATAAAATATATAAACGAAACTATTCTGAATTAATATTAGGCTTTCAATTAAGTTGAAGGTAGATGTCTTCAACCTTAATTATTTATTATTTAATCTAATCAATTGTTAGGATTTTCAGTCTTTCGGCAAATTGCAATCCACGACGAGCTATGTACGTTGTTCCAGAATGCTCGAATAGTATTTACAATTCATTGCTTCGTCTTATCTCGTTAATTTTTTTCAAGTATTTTTCAAACACTAATATACAAAATTAATTTTTGAAACATATTTTTTGTTTTTTTGCACATTTCTATTGCATATATTGTGATGTAGGTTGTTCTTAATTTGTGCGACGCTGTATATTCTATCACAATAAATACATATACGTATAAAATAATTCTCAAGATTTGCAATGTAAATATACGTATATATGTTTTTAATATTAATAAAAATGCTATTAAGCATTTATTTTAATTATTAACATTGTCAGATTTTAATTCTGAAGAAATTTGTTAAAATGAAACATTTTTCCATCGCAATTATTTTTTACTCCTATTAAAGAATAAAATTTATATTTAATAATATATTATTTAAATTAGATTAGATACATAAATTAAAAAATATCAGCACTAATTTAAATATAAAAGATAAAGGAATATAGAATCCTCATGTTATAAAATTATGCAACTGGGTCAGAACGTTGCGAGCATGTAAAAACGGAAGAGAAAAATTAGTAAGACGCTCGATCGACGCGTCACCGGTAAAAAACAATACAAAAATACGATTATGTATTCAAAGGACCCTCCGTTCTTTCGTCTATAATATAATAATGATAATTGTAACTTCGCAGACTTTTATGTTGACTATGGATGACGAAGATTCTTATTTTCCTGTTCTCCTTCCGTCGCATTTGCTCACTTGCAATCTTTCACTCCGCATAAATCTAATTTAAACGTCTTTCGTATTTCCACTCTCACTTTGTCAAAGAAGTATACACTATACACTATTACCGATATAATTCATTATCCGTTAAAGAAGAGAAGAATCCATTCGCGGATAGATAAATAGTTTCTCCTGTTCTTCATCGAGAATTATAATTATGTTTCACAGAGAGACATTCCATACGCATACTCGTCGCAATTCTTAGTCTCGCGAAATATCAAAGTTACATATTTACTTCAAGCACTACGATTGCTTTTCAACTCATTGAAATACAGCGCGCAGATATTTGTGAATTTATCTCAAGACTCTATGTTCGAAAATTAAAGAAGGATTATAAAACAGTTTATTCGGATAAATTTTTTTCAACTTCGATATAATGTAATACGATAGAAATAGACCGAAGAACACTTGGATATAGTTGTGCCAGAAGAAACCAACGTGAAAATACTGTTTCTTCATTTAATTTCTCTTAAATATGTTATTACTCTCTTATATACACAATCTTACGTTATCTTACATTTATCGTTTAAGAACTATATTTTAACATTAAACTTTTCTTAATATTTCTTTTAATTCAAACACATGCAGAAAATATATCTGCAGTCTCCATCGCTAAAAAAATCGTTATTAAAAATGATGTAGCAAACAAAAAGTTATCTCAAAAATCCTATATTTATTAATGTCAGTTGATTTCTTCTTGCCTACCTACATCCGCTCCTCTGAAACACGTAACCGATACTCATCTTCGCTGTACTTCGTACTTTTCTTCATTCCACGCAAAAATACCCGAAAATATGGATTCTCCAATGATTCTCTTCTTTTATCAAATTTGTTTTCCACCTTTTCCTCCTCTTCTTGTACCAGTTTTAGTTCAACTCCGTTGCATTCTCACACGCTTCTCATACTCTCATGTTTCTTTCATGCCACGATACACACGCGCGCTTTTGAGCTTAATATCCTTCAATTTCAGCCTTCCTACATTACAAAGGAAACACGCATCGAAAGCCTCGCCGTACCATTGTGTATCGCGCTTAATTTCCGTATGATTACGCAAAAATATTCGTCTTGAGCAAAACATTCATATGTATCTACTATACTAAGAGTATACGTATAGGGTCGATAAATAAAACCGGACGATGTGCCAAAGTTTCACGACACCTCACGCATGGGAGAGAGGATGAGCACTCTTCTCAACAATACCGTCAGTGAATTTCATTAGTGAATGCTTATGCATTCTTTAATACATAACCACTCACTAGAGGATTTCTTATTTTCGCCGATAATATTTGCCTTATTCAAATTATCCAACTCTATTGGACACCGTTGTCAATCGCTTGTCCGGTTTTCCTATCTACCCTGTATAATCGTTTTTTATCGATAAACTCGGCACTTTTTTCCAGAAAAAGAAACAAAAAGACATGCATTTCTTTTATTTAATACGACGTATGGTATAGATTCTCAATGTGATTTTAGTTTCTGCACCGATATAATAGCGAATCTTTACGGTGAATTTTCGAAACTAAGATAAAAAAATGTGGCTTTCTTCGCATATAATCTGCCGACACGTCCAGTCGGAGCTGAATTGATACGTTTAAATCTTGCGCAACATCCCGATTACTCTCGGCATACTTACGCGAGCGCAATGATCGTTTCACTGAGGTAACTCGTTTATAAGATCGCTGAAATAGTAGATGGTTCGGTTAATCGAATCGATTATTCCAAGATAACGGGGATATATATACATATGTAATATATAATTATATACGTGTGTATATGCGAGTACCGTTACTCATTAGTATTAATCAATAAATGTTGCTATATAATAAATTTGTATACTTCATTATCTTAGTATTATCGTAATAAATATACAGCGGTGTGTTTTCACGTGTCAGTGTCTGCGTGTGTCGATGTGTGTGGCGCGTAATTGAGCGATCGTTCGATTAACCAAACGCGTATTGCGATTGCCTGTCGATCCATTCAACAGAGTGACCGATCATCAGGCCGCGATATGTCGGGACTGAAAAATGTTGTTTCTACAGCTCGAGCGCTACCAATCGTTTGACAACGATCAACAGGCTTAAAAATCCATTCTATTTCTCTTGCACACGATTCTCCAAAGCGATATCAATTCTATTCATACAGTACTTTACTCAAAGGTCGAGAGGCCAGTCTCGCATAAGAAAGAATCTCGTAATTCCAACCAGTCTGTTTCCGACTTATCGGAATATTTCTTCACCCCGCCGGAAGCTCTATCGTGTCGAATTTCAAAATAGCGTCGATCGCTTATATAATCCAATCGCTTTTTATGGTTTCCCATCGTAGAGCCCCGTCGAAGACGACAGCTTAATCTATTTCAGGTCGTCTATAGCGCCGTAATTAGCGAGCGATTTCTTGATCCTGAGTGCGGTTAGCCTGGCAGCGGCATTATGATACCAACATTCCTTCATTACTTTCGACATTACTTGCAGAGCCTAAATAGATAAAATAAATTATCAATTAATTCTTAATATAATTTTATTTTAATGTTTTTATTATGTCAAATTAATTTTGTGTAAACTTTTTATAGTTTTAATAGCATATAGCTAATAATTTAAGTTTCTAATCGATAACTACAATTTTTTAGATTTATATTTTATCTTTCAATCAGTGTTATTGATTGATTTTATCGTATTTTATAATTATATAATTATTATATTTCATTCCATTATATTTCCGAGAGTCATGTAAAAGTAATGTATGTACAAATACAAGCATTAAAATAGAAAAACTTATCAATTAAAGATTAGATAAGTGTTTTATCTGTAATCCACTTGTTATGGTGAATAAAATTGACCACTTAAACTACGCTTTTTATTTTAATACTCACTTCGATCGACTGCCATCGATTCGGAATCGACGGCCGCTGTCGATCGGTGCACACGACTTTCCGCATTTCCTCGATAGTTGGATCGGAAGGCACCAAGTCGTAAAAGGGCAGCTGATACTCGTCATGAATCCCACCGACATTGCAACGTCTAGCAATCTCCCAGAGGATCAGACCGAGTGCGTACACGTCGGCCCTCTTGAACGAGTCGAAGTGGTTCATGTTTATCGTCTCTTCAAGAACCTGAAAGCAGAAAACGCACGAGTTCTCGAAGGGCCGCCTTCCTGACCGAGTAAAAACCATCGTGAATTATCGTTGATATTTTTATTGTTTAACAATTATTATCTCTCTATATATTTTCATCGAAATTTATTTTGTTCTCTCATCTGTCAATAGAAAAGTTGTCTGTCTAAAAAATTAACGTTAATGAACATACTATCAATATCTCATTTTTTCGAATAAGAAAAAATAAATCTAATTAAAGTTAAAAGAGCATAGATCATATTTGATCGTATTTTAAATAATTATATAATTGGTACACAACATTTTAATAAATATTGATGTTTTCATCAATAATATATTGACTATTTATATTTGTTAATTAGTTTAAATATTTATCATTATTTGTTTGTGATTAATATTCATTCGTTTATTCTCCTAGAAAATAACGAGTATAGATACTCTTTTGCTCTTTACATTTAGAACGAGAAAAAAATTTCTTTCACATGTAATATAATTACCTCAGGCGCCATGTATCTCTTTGTGCCGACTCTGTTGTTGAGCTGAATGTCGACGGTATCCGTGATTACGTCGTGCCTGGCGGCCAATCCGAGGTCGCCTATGGCGCAGGTACCATTAGTCTTCACGAGGATATTTTTTGACTTCAGGTCCCGATGAGCGATGGCCGGCTTGCCTTGCGTGCCGACTATTTCCATGTGAAGATGTGCCAAGCCAGTGGCAATTGACAAGGCCATCCTTATCATACCGTTCGTGTCGACGGTTGATCTGTTGAGGTAATCGAAGAGCGAGCCCTTCTCATGATAATCTGTTATCAACCACAGCTGTGTCCACGTGCCGTTATCTAAAAAAAAACAAAACGATCCGCCATTCCGTCAATTCACAATTTATTCAGGAGATATAACTCGATTGCAGTAGCTCTTATAAAGCAACGTGCAAAACGATAAAATATGTAATGAAAATCGATGAAGAGAGTATTTCAATGTTCTGTGTAATTTCAGAAGATCGTCTATGCACTCAAAACGTTTCAGAAATAAAATGTTTTCAGTCAAATTATTCCAATATAATTCTTTTATTTGACAAGTTATATAAACCAGTTAATTTTAATTTATTATTTAAATCTTCTTAATAATATAAAATTGCACATTTACTTTATAATTATTTTTTTTTATATTCTTTATAATCATTTTTATTTCTAAATTTAAAAAACAAAGATTGCAGTAATTCTTACTAAAACTCCTTTTTTTAGATTAATATAAGTAAGAACATATACTCTTTGAAAATCGTGGAAGATATATAAAAAGCACACTAGCTACTTTTTAGATATCATTTTTAATTTTGCTAGAGGATTTTAGATTTAAATACGAATATAAAAAAAATGCATACACACCTTTGTTATCGGCAGCGATAAAACCTAGGATATTGTCATGCCTCAGCATCACCGTCTGATAGATTTCTGCTTCCCGGAACCAAGATCTCTCTTCTCGTGAGCTGAAGATCTTCACGGCGACGTTTTCGCCGCGCCAACGACCGCGCCAGACTTCGCCGAAGCGACCTTTTCCGATCGTTTCCACCAGCTGAATCTGGCGCGCTATACTCCGTTGTACCAGAAGTGGCAGGCCTACTTGAGAGAGGATGGGCATTGGAGAACGTAAATTTCAGTATGATTAAAGATGACTCACCCGTCGCGTTGTTTGTGTATCAAGAGACGGATAGATTAATGTGTGTACGAATACACTTGATTTTGCAAAAGAATATATTAGTAAACAAATCTTGGAGCTATGTATTAATTTACGAGCGAGCGAAGTAATTAAATTTTTATGACTCATTCGTATTTATACACACGTTAATATATCGTACATATATTTTATATAAGAGGAAATATTTGTATATTACAAAAATGTTTCAATTTTTTCAAATATAAAATAAATTTATGTAAATTAATGTTTTATATGTAACAACTTGCTACATTTCATAATGTAATAATAGAGACTGTAAAATTAAAGATCAGTGAAATCCGTTTCATAATTTTCAATATTATAATGTAAAAAAAATTGCAATTATTATTGTAAATTGCGTTGTAAATAGTTATTGATAAATATGTGTTCGTGATTAAGAACGATTAACAATATATTTTCATAAACACATTTCTTTCAGAGTCTTTATATAAAAATCTGTTGAGAAAGAGAGAGAGAGATTTGCCTTTTATCATTTTTTTCCGCTGGTTTTGCATGCTCAACAGTAATTTAGTTTGACCTACCTGAGCCGCTGCCACTCGTAGTCATCTCCAACATATCCCTGATAGTGACGCCGCCCAGAATTGGTCGGTCCGGAGCCTCCAGCGAGTCGTCCGGAAAGTGCCTAGCCGGCCTCTTTTTGGTCATGTGTATGTGATAGATTGCCATTACGACCACACAGATCGCGCATATTGGTAGTGCTATCGTCAAGGCCATTTTCCAGGTAACCCATGTTGCGTCGTCACCGCTCGATGATACTTTCGGCAAGATATACTCGGTTATTATTCGCACGTAGGAAGCATCAACGAAACGCTAATTTCGACCTTGGTGACGCCGTATTGTACATATTATCGTACTAGAGATATGATATATACCAACACCAGAGGTATTCAACCCGCATATACGCATATTCGCAAGTGAGTGCCGGATGATACACAGCCTCCCAAAGTTTATGAACAAATTACATAAATTACATGAATTTCAAAGAAAGTCTTTTAAACTCATTTCTATTATTTAATAAGAGAAAAAGCTAAAGCTTATTTCTGCTAATAATTATGTGCTCTGATAACAATTAAGTAAGGGGAAAGATTGAATATTTCTGATCTTGGAAAAAAAAAACTTTGCGAGAGTATATGAACTGGTTAAAATCAGTATTATGCGTTGTCGATTTAAAAGCAAGCAAGCAGAGACTTTCAGACGAGGAAGCCGTGAGGCGGTAAAAAAAAAAAAGAGAAAAGCGGAATCATGCGAAGACATGTAACGAAATGGCTAATGCAAAGCAGTGTTAACAGCGATCAAACAAGCACATTGAAAACAGATTTAACATAACATGGACAGGATTTCAAACGATTTTTATGCATATCACTTTGGTGACCAATAGCTTGATTCGTAGCTGAACTTTTTACAAGTCACGGTACTGAAAGAAAATGTTTTAAGAATCTCTTCGAAAACTGGATGATGCATCAACGTACGACTGTGCCTCGATGATTTGTTATAATTTTAATCATTAGTCTTCATTATCTTCAATTATTCTCGTATATTTTATCTTGTATATTTTATTTGTTTGTTAATTTTAAGTTCGAATTTTGTATACGGATTTTAACATTAGAACATTTATATCAAGTCATCATATAAATCAAATAACATTTGCGAAATAGTCTTGAGTTTTATATTTTTACGATCGTTTGACAGATATTAATAGTGCAAACTGTAAACAAAAACAGCTATTTATCATAATTATTATTTTCATGTATAATAAGGTAATATTTCCTTCATTAAATCTATAATTATATTCTAGTGTTAAACCCGAGGTATAATTGTTTTGTTCTTCGTAACGTGTAACGTTACTTCACATCATGATTATATTATAAATAAATTTCTCTAACATATCGAGAAGTCTGCAGCATGTGAAGCAATTTGACTTACCTGCGAGTAACAATATTGAAGAGCGTCAAGTTATATCTTTCAAGTCACACAAATGCTATTAATTATTCATTGAGATTCCTCACACAAATGTAGTTAAGTAAAAATAGTGTTAATCGGCGGTGTAAGACAACCAGTCAAATTGTTATAAAATGCTGAACAAAAACTATTTATTCAAAGGTAATTTGTTTAGCTTAGCTCATGTTGGTTCGATAATTCACAATTTAATCTTCGCAGCAAAATAAATCGCGATAGCTTTCCGAAAAAGAATTAGTTTATCATAATTATATATATATATAAACGTACAAAAATGCGATAAGTTCTAATAAAAAATAGATAATTAAATTGTACGAACTAATAATTTTTCAAATAATTGCTGCAAAAATGGAATTTTCTTTGATAAAAATAATTATAATAGCCGTATCGAGATATTACTCACCAGATGTAAGGATTTGTAAAAGAGAATTGGGATAAAATTGGATATGTACAAAAACAAACAACTATCCAAATGCGGGATCAAACAACCGCGAAATTCAATTGGTAGGGTTATCGCGAGCCATGTATAGTATAGGACGAATCGCGATATAATTGGATATTGATCCCTGTGAAGATTTCAATGAGATGACAGGCAACACGGCGAGAAACGATTCACTGATGAATGATCGCCAACGATGAGTCTCCCAATAACAATGAGAAGTAATACGAGAATATGTGTACCTTGCTAACAATAATAAAAGAACATTATTCTTTCAAATACGTCACTTAAACAATAATTAATGTTCGGTTTCTGTTTCGTCACATAATAGTTTCGCTTATAATCAATATAAAAATATATATACGATAGGTATTTTCCATGTTATAGAAAGGAACTAATTTTAATTCTTAAGTATTTGTTCTTTCATAAGATATCAATTTTTAATATAACATATTTTCTCTTTTTAATATGATATTAATAATCTTAATTTATTCTAAACATATTTCATATAACAAAATAGTTACCTAGTTATATAACAATATAACTACTTTTATATAAATTATATAATTAATAAATTAAGAAATTGCCAAATTTGATAAATTTATTATTTCTAATGTTTTAATATTTAAAACTACAAAAAGAGCATGAAAAATAAGAACAATTATTACCCAATGTTATTGCTTTTTCATTTGTACTTTATCAGTCTTTGTTTAACTCATTTTCATTGAAAAACAAATATTCTTTAATAAATTAGAATCAAGAAATGTCAAATGTGGCAAAATTCTGCAGAATTAATGATGCGATATTGACAATGATGTAACTAATGGTTTAATGCGAAAATATGTTCTGCGAATACTGCCAGTAAATCCTCATCGGAACTGATTAAACCGCCATGTGAATATCGAATTCCATAAGCGAACATGTAACGCGTGTACATCTCGGGCTAATATCAAATCGCTGCTGCTAGAATATCCGCCGATAACTGGCCATCCTCGCGGATTTATTGGAGCGCGTATAATCGATGAATATCGCTTCCAGCCTGTCCCATCATCCCTTTGTCCAAATCGTGTTGCGCACGCCTCGTTACTTTATACTCCCGAGGTAAAGTTATTCCATTCGCGCTTGGCAAATTGCACCCTCGCCCTCAACGTCCGTTCCTATTCGCAATCGAAATTCACTGGCGTCACATCGTATATTTTCCACACAATACTACGCTTATACATTGCTCGCTTATAAATTACTAATAATTTAAGTTAGAAATACAATACAAATATTTTTATTAAAATTTTAATTCTACGATAGCTTATCGTAGCTATCATTTTGCTATCGTGTTGCTATCATTTATTATTACCTTCATAAAAGCGTGGTTTAGCATAAGTATGGATGTCTGAATCTACTGACTTTTAAATATATTCAGATACAGAGAATACGGATCTAGTTTCTTATATAACACATCATAAATTTCAATCTCAGCAATCTTAATCAGAATTATACATTTGTTGCAATGACTTACGGACTTAATCTATTCTAAATATGTACGCAATATGTACTTGCTGATAATTCTGTTTTTTTATAAAGATAAACCATTAATTATTTTAAAAATAACAAATCTTTATTTGGTTTATAAATTATCAATATCTAAAATATTTTAGTATAGAATTAATTATTACAATCTTTCTTGAAATAGGAAAATTCGGTTAATCAGACTCGAATTTCAGTAATTAGAATAACTTTAATCAATTAAATGATTAGAATTATATCGAATAAAATATCGGATATTTGATAGCTTGAATGTTTTTAAATATTGTAAAATTTCACAAACAGCGTTTTCTTTCTGCATGTAAAATATTATTTCGTGAAATCAATTTTTGTTATTTTCAATGACAAATATACTTTTGTCAGACTTATTTAATACTAAAGTACACTTAAATTGTTATTTAAATAAAATAAATTATAGGAAGAAATTTTTAAATAAATATTATACTATATATTCATTTTATAACATATTCAATTTAAACACATGAGTTTGCAAAAATTACAAATGCATGTATAACACACTGGAAAGGACTTTGTGTGTTCTAGGATTAACGTACTCTCAGTTACATACGAAATGATTGGTCGTGAAGAATTCTCCTCGGTTTTTTAACAATTTTCCTTCTTGTAAAATTCACCGGTATGTATACGTGTATATAGACAGACCCGTATTATCTTATCTGCACGTAACCTACACAGAACATACGTTATCTATATCCCCTCTTTATTACGAACAAGAGATGTACTTACGAACAGAAAATAACGATACATGAGTGCACAATTCAACAATGTCAAAATACATTTGAAATTTAGTAGAAACTAATTTTTAAAATTTTAAGGTGAAAAATTCATTTTTGCAATTGTCGATAAATAACAAAACGTTTAAATTAATAATAACAAATTAATTAACTAAGTTTATTTTTAAATGTTTAATTTTAGTTTATGTTAATTTTAATTTAAGTTTATGTTTAAATGATTAATTATTGCTCGACAATTATTTTTATTTAACATTAAAATAATAAAAGTTTAATGCAATAAATATGTTGATAAGTACTGAATTTAAAATATTGTAAAATAATAAAATGTTGTACATTATGCACTTATATAATCTTTCTAAAGGCTCTAAAGATAATGTGCGTATACTAAAGATATATTGCGTAGTACATATATCTCGCATTATGTAACGAAACAGCAACGCCATTCTGAAGTAGAAACAAAATATCGATTTTTATTCGATAAAAAGTCGTTTAAAAGCAGAAAAACATGATGAACACGATCAGGATAGAGAGAACTGTCGGTCGATGGTAGCCATTCTGTTCGTTCCTTGTCTTGTCAGCTTGGCACAAGCAAGATAAATGACGCGAGAACGTGAAACATGGGGGAATACACAGGAGAGAATGGTGTGAAAAGTGCACGCCCAGACAATTCACAAAAGCGTAGAAAATCGATAATCGATACCCCGCTTTTCTCATCACTGTCGCACGCGTGCCTTACCAAGGTTGCCATCGGAAAAGTCCCTTTCCCGCTGATTCATGATCCACGAAACGAAAAGCTGAAGCGCAGTGAAACAATGAGGGATTTATGTTTACAACAGAAAATACAATTTTAATTAAAATTAAGAAGTTATAAATTGTAAAGCAATAATATAAAACTAAAATGTGGAATTCAGAAATTATTATTTTGTAGCTATGTATATTTATGTATTACGTAAAAAGAATGAATGAAAAATAAGAATATATGAACAATAGATCTAAATCTCCAAAACATATAAATCCGCCATTGTTTTCAAATCCTATTGACATGAATTGAAGCCTCAAAAAATTTTGCAAATTGCGTTATTTTAGGATTCAATGGCTTATTTAAATTTTTTCTTTCCTGAGAACTTATAGTTCCGCCGAGCACGCAACTTAAAAATTTTTAATGTTTAAAAATTTTAATTTTTAACATAATATAAAATTACCCAATCATCATGAGACAAAGAAATAGACAATTTAACAGACGGGAACAGTCAATTAGGCGATTATAAGATTACTCAATATCTCAATAAGAGACGTCAATGTAATTTCAATTTTTTCATAATAAATTTAAATTGTTTATGTTCTCAATGATAAAATGCTCGGGGGCCAGTACATTTGTATTTTGCTTATCAAGCGCAATTACGCAATTGCTTATCATATATAATGCAAGTTGTAATTATATATAATAAATGCTGTTAGTTATCAGTAAATTATCTTGTTGCAACTCAACGATTACAAAGGCAAAACCTATCGCTCGCGTCACCTCACGGATGGCTGATCCATTCAGGACGGACAAGGCAGGAAATGCATTCGACCGTAAATTGCTTTGTCTCGATAAACATTATATTATAAAATAAACAATCTAAATTACTTATTATTTTAAAAAATTTAGCAAGTGTTAATAACTTTATAAAGATAAAATTTTAAGAATTACAATAGAAATGATCATTGATTGCAAAGAAATTGTAGAAACAATGTATAAATGTATATAAATTTTTAATATTAAAATTTAAAATAAACGTAATTTATATTAAAAATTTTAATACAAAATCTGAACTTAATAAACGAGAAAAGCTTTTTAGGAACAAAAGAAATATAATCATAGCTGTATTATTAATTATCTATGAAATTGTTCATATCAAATACTACATTTACATTTTGCGAATATCATTAAACTAATGGCAATAATTAACAGCGTCGTATTTTAATATGTACCTAAGCCACGCTTACATTAAAAAATCAAGCTAACATAATGATTTTATCAATGAGCACATTTATCTATTTCTATAATCCATAATTATCCAAATATAATTTTTAACACATGTTACTTTAATAAACAAATTATAAATTTTTTTTAATTTCCTTTCAATTTCCTTTCAATTTTTATTTAAAAGAATTTATTAATTTTTTTTCCAGTCTAAATAGATGTTATCTTGAATATTTTCGCCATTGAATCCTTTGAATTTATCGGCCAGTTCGTTTTCGCGAGTATCTCATTCAACAGAGAAATGAACTTTGCGGCTAAAGCAACCTTGAAGGCGAAGAATTTAAAGGCGGCAGCCGTTCTAGCTGCGATTTATTGTACCTCCTCCGAGGTGGTTCGCAAAGCGAGAATACGATCGACCTCTGGACTCGTAAGTAGGAAAAGAAGGCCTTAGATCGCGATTGCAGTAGTCAGAATGATCGCAACAGGCAACCACGAATTCGATGCCATCTGGACCGCGTAGCGTACTGTTCGTGGTGCACCAGACAGTGTATTCCGTGTCCGGAAAGAAGTTCATCTTATTGTAACACCTGGGAAAATAATTTACATAACAAGCACTGCCGCGGACCGGACTATGGCGTTCATGTCGCCGAAAAAGTGGAAACACTCGACAGCTGCCGTAAACTGTAAAATGATGTAATACGCTCATAGAGATTGCGGTTAAAATGTATCAGTGAATTACTGGAGTAAGATTTTGATGGGATAATATCCAAGAGAAATAAGAAGGAATAAAGGAATGCCAATGGCAGAATTTTAATTGGCTCAGTATACTACAATGCAGAATTTAATAAGCTGCAGAAAGATAATTAGCATACATCTAGATCTGATTGCATCGGTTAGCCTTGATCATGATTAATCGATTTTCCTTTCTGTTGATATAATAGCTAAAATTTAAAACCATATCATGAAAAATTTTAAACGAAAGAAATAATTATTAATCAAAAAACTAGCTAACCGAAGCTGTCAATGCAATTAAAATCTTTATAAAATCTGTAGATCACAAATCTAAAAAAAGAAAAAGTTGTAAAAATATTACGTTACTTTGTTCTTGCCAAGAAGCAATAATAATTTTGAAAAAAATCTATATTTTATTGAAAAATAGATATTTAAAAAATTAGAACATTATAACCAATATAAATAAGAGTATACGTAGTGTTTTGTATTTTTTTGCATCAAAATTCTATATGCATATATTATCTAATAAAATTAAAAATAATTTTTTATCTATAGAGAAATTAATTATTTTTTTCCTTCACAAGTCATCAATCTGAAAATATTTCGATAATGCTTCTTAAATTAAATTCCTATCTAAATAAAATCTTTTTAAGACAAACTATAGCAAACTTTTACAAATAATAAAAC
>VBVR01003400.1:0-17848 GCA_011638315.1 Tetramorium parvispinum
CTAACATACTATTTTTTTCCTTAAAGAGTAACATCTTGAGAATATCAGGTTAAATTTTTAACTAAAAATATGAAAAATTGTTAAAGTTATGAATTTTTAAGTAAAAAACGTTAATTTTCCTCGTTTTTTTGCTTCTCTAATTTTTTATCATACTTAAAATTACATTCAATAAAAAAACCTATAGCGGCTTGTAAAACAATTCTTAAAGATTATTCTGGAAGTTTTTCAAGTTAAAAAAATAAAAAGCTTCGTTGTAGCAAGCATTTTTGTCATTAGGGTCAAAATGACCCCATGTGACATTTATGTTATTCTCATGAAGTGTGACATATAAGGGTTAAATAGCATCATATGTCCGTAGTATACAGAAATCGATTCGAGAAGTCCATCCTCGGCACTATAAATCACATCACGTAAATAAATAAATTACGAATGAATAAAACTACATCCTAACATAAACGATCACTAAATTTTTCGCATGGAAAACTGAGCACCAACGTACGATCGCGACTAGAATCTCTCTTCGCAGAGACAGAGCATTCGCGTTGCGTACGGAAAGAGAGAAAATCCGCGTATCTTCCTCGCTGAGCGGATACTGAGAGCTATGATGGCAGAAAGATAGCGGTTCACCGTAACGGGGTTACGGGTTTCTTTCGGAACACGGTGATCTGACGGATGACATGAGCCTTTTCTCGGATGACATAGGGCGAGAACGTGTCCACGTGTCTTCTTGTTCGATTTACGGAATAATCGATGTGAATGATAGCCGATGACCAGCAACTCATGGTGTATGTTCACACGATCGTTGATATATCGAGATCGTGTAGAGCAACCCTCTTAGTTAATGCTGCCTGTTTATTTCTCTTATAATCTACTTGCTAAACAACTAATATATAATAACAGCATCAAATAATAAATTTTTCCGAGCAATTACAAGAAAAGTTACCAGAAAATATTATTATTGATTCATCGTTCTCCATTGTTTATCTTTTCTCGCAGTTCTTATTTATGACGTCAATTAGAGTTAATTACTGTGATTACTGATGGTACAAATTATATTTTTTATTGAGGGAAGTATAGATTTGTATTTTTCAATTAATCTATCTATTAATCTACATTAAAAGATCTCTGTCAATTGTAATAGATCGGAGACAGTCGGAAAATTCACGGATTCTTCGGGAGTTACTGAAAAATGTAGTTTCTCGGGCCTATAAGTAAAAGTAGGATTATATACACTTCTTAACACGAGCGGTGGTAGCGTACGACGCCTCGCCTAGCAATTCGCTCGTCAACAATGCATGAGAGAGCCGTTACGTGGAAAACGCGACCTTTCCCTGCCGCTTCCATCGGTACACTTTTCTGATTGTAGGCGGTAGGGGCGACATTTTCCACACCGTATCGCTCGATGCGCAAGCACAGGTAAGAGGACACGCGATAGCATTTCATTGGCCGTTGAAACCTCCTTCCAGTGGATAATAAAGTTGCTAAACAATGCACTATGCCGAATTTTCCATCATTATGCTTTTCGTATTTTCAGGCATTCCCTTACATCTTTCACTATTTTTATTGACCTCAAAGTTAATTACTCAAGTAATTACGCACATGTATATGTAATTATTAGCATATCGCGAATTATGGCTCTTTCAATTCTAATAAATTCTGAAAAATGAAATATGCAACCTGCAAATTATTTATATACCTAATCATTGTTCTGAACGAAAAATTTTTCGCAGGAGATATATATTTTAATTGTAATATTTTAAATTAATACGATATGTATAAAATGTAATAAAAATCTCATAAGTCATCGTCTTTTATATGATTGTTCTTATTCTGGTTCCAATGAAATCTCTGAAATAAAAATTACTACACTGTTGATATTTTAAAGCTACATACATATAAGGTATATAAAATAAAATGTATAATTAACAGCTCATTAACGTGGTTAATAGCTGGTTAATAGCTGTCTAACGTGGTTGAATAGCAAAAACGTGCCGACATTGCATAGTTTATAAATTCTTTCTTTAGGTATATAAATGCATAAAAAAATTATTCTCACCTTGTAACTACTTCTAATACGCGTCGTTATTAGTGCATTAATCATGATAAAGATACTTACTAATAGAACAAGTTCATGCCATTCGTACGTGGTAGCAACGTTATTCTCAAGGTTGCTCCGAAACACAGAATTTGGTAGAAGAATATTTATTTAACTTTTCTATTTTCATTACACAAAATTGTAACGAAAAAATAAAAGAACCCTAGCAAGACACTGCCTAACTGCGAAATGTAAATTTCTTAACGTGATATTGTTTATTAAAAGAAGACAAGTACATACAAAAACTTACTGAGTAATCAATGTCTAACATACATTTCAGTCAGGCAAGATTAATTATGAATATAATTAATTATCAGTAATAAATCGATGACAAAAATAAGATGGCTGGACTTATATTACTATAAAAATTAGATGAATATATTGAGATTTGAGTTATGAGATATTAGCGAAAATATACCATTGTTGCTGTATTAAAACAGAATTTGACATGTACATTACCAACTGTGTGGCTTATAATGCGCGTGTATGGCGACCGGTACTGGGTACGGCTTCGGCACGTGCACCGGCACAGCCACGTGTACCGGATACGGTCGGTCTACGTGCACGATTTTCTCGAAAGCGACGGGATACGGTTTTGGTACCGGTACTGGGACATGCACTGGTCGATCGACCGGGATGTGCACCGGTTTTTCAACAGGCACTGGGACCGGTCGGTCCACGTGAACGATCTTCTCCACAGGAACAGGATATGGTTTCGGTACCAGCACTGCCACCGGTACAGCGCGATCGATGTGGACTGGCACGGGTATTGCGATCGGTACGTGTTTGGTGACCGGCACTGCGATCGGTTGCGGAACCGGATGCGGCACCGGATGCGGAACAGGCACAGGCACTGCCGCTGGAAAAGGGTACAGAGAGAGAAATATTATTCACAAATTACCCATTTGTACACTTTAAACAATTGAAATAATTTCAATCTCTAGTTTTACGTAATAAATAAAATCCAAAGCCACCAAAAGTAACTATATTTTTCTTTCAGTGTATCAAGGCACATTTAAATTAAAAGATAAAAAGTAATTTATAAACAGTTTTTTTCTAACTAAACTACGTTTTAATGTTGTTAAGGAATTAAGTTTATTTGTAATATTAATATGATTAAAAATAAATTTAAAATTAATAAAGTAAGAAAGGTAAAAAAATAAAAAAGATAAAATCAACATCTGCGAATAAAAGTTTACTCACCGATTGGATGTCCAACGGCGGGATGTGACGGTTCCGGTATCGGATGTCCGGCATCTGGCGCCGGGATTTCATAAACAGGTGGTGGTGATGCTGATGGTGGACCATATATGTGTTCGTAATATTCTTGCAAATCGTATCCTAAACCATCTAGACCTCTTTTCCCGTGTTTCTTCGCTTTTATATTATGTCGTTGCTTTAAATTCATTTCAACGGTAATGGCTGCACTACTCGCTAACACCAACATTATTACCTGTAAAATGTAAAGACAAGATATCAGGTCGAGTGATGTACATACACCTTGTAGAGAATTCTTGGACAATTTATTTTAATTTAATTTATTATATAAAATTGCATTCAACGGCAATTTAATCGACAGCACTGCCCGAAGTTGTATGAAATTTTTTCTAAATTTAATGATTTGAAAATAAAAATCTGATTATATCTAATTACAAATTTTAAAAAAGAACCTGTATAACTCATTCACTTTAACATTTTTATTACAATATTAAATTACGATAAGTTTAGATCGATTTAAAACGCACGAAATAATATAAACGGTGCACAATCGTTTATCGCAATTCACAAACGATACACAAGTCACTGAATCAACGTGACGCGTTCTCCATCTTTCACCGCAGTACATCCGAATGTAAATTGTATGCAAATTACATTGATCGCGATCGATAGTAATAAAAACAAAAGCGAAAATTCGCGCTGATACCAGGAGGAGCCTCATGGTCGCTCGAAAGTTTCAGTTGCTGGTTGCGATGCCGACGAAAAACTGAGTTCGCTTTTGAATCGTGACCCCCATATGTATTTATAGGGCATCAACTGATGCGACGCATCGCCCGAATGAAGAAGAGAAGCGATTCTATGAGCCGATACACTTTCGCTGCTATTCGAACTTGGGCGATAGCCAAATAGAGGCTGCTTTTCTCTCCTAGGGTGTTGAATAAAAGAGGAAGACTTGCCATGAAAAATTCTGGAGCGTACGTTAGTAGCGCAGTTAGCCGAAGGCTTATCGACGATCATCTGGTCTACCGATCGTTAGATAGCTGCAATCGCGTTACGTGATTTGATTCAATCACATTGTTATACACGATTGAACTCGTTCCGGGCGAAATGTATTGCATCGAGAATTATATTATAAAACACGTAACTATAGATAATCTATAATTTGTATTAAAGTTTAACATTAAAATTTTATTTACAATTTTTATACTTTGTATAAAAAAACATTTGAAAAATTACGCAGTAATACTAATCTAAAATTATAAATTGTATTTAAAAATCTTACAAATTATTTAAATTATCAAGAAATAATGCATTCATTAAATAAATCATTGGTAATTTCTTAAGAAACTAAATGATAATAGTGTATAACAATTGAGTAATTAATTAAAAACAAATTAATAAATTAATAATGACGTAATAGTCATAGGTTTCGCGTAACAGCGAGAGATAAAGATATGCCGCAGCGAATGCAAATGGCGACTCCAGTTTCTTTCAGCATTCTCCAACATCCTCTATTCGGTCAACGAGATCGAGACGGACGCCTTTTCCTCTTCGCTTCCGCGTTAATAGCGTAGACTTTCCTAACTTTCATTTTCTAGGTGTCTAATGCCGTCGCGTTCCTAATGCCGGCCACGTTACCTGCCATTCATTATTCATCGGCAAGTCCGAGTCGACAAATGCATAACACACCCAGTGACGCTGGCCAAGGTTCACCAGCTACGTATCGCGAATTAGCGGAATGCATACATACGTGATGGTGAAGTATAACAAAGAAACGGCCTGGTAGACATGTAGTCCAAATGCCATGTAATCCAAAAGCCTCGACTGGAGAACTAATGTCGTTATGAGAAAACGAAGAGAACGTTCGTTACTTAAATGATCCAGAACTCTCGTTTTTTTTTCTGCATGAGTTTCTAAAAGCTTAATCTTTAATTCGTTTCCTTTTCTGCCTTTTATTTTTGCATATAAATACCGACATTTTTATTATATTTAAACACCTAAAATACTTTTTTTCAATTTATTCATAAAATTTGCAAGGCATTACGTAGAAAATTAATGTTATCATGTAACATGTTATCTATATTTTGTTATATGTATCATATACAATCAGAAAAGTAATATAGAGACAATACGTTAGAATTAGCTAATCCGGAGTATCAATATAATTAAGAATTAACTGTTGCAATATCAATATTCATCCATCGCTCATGCAGATAATACTAAATGGCGCGCGAAATTCTTAAGCGTTTTCCTTTTCACTGTACGTGCGCGGAAGTACGTTTCCAGGCATAATTAAATAGGTATAGGGATGTAGGTAAGTGGTACGGGTGCTTTGATCGTCGAATGTAATTACGGTATCAATATTGCGAGCACGAGCTCGTAATCGAGTGGGAAACTGGTGTCATTCTTAGCAGAAGATACAAATGCACTTACATTAATATATATTAAATAATATCCAATATTAATATTAATTTTTAATTTTTAATACTACACAAATATGCTACACAAACCTGTGTTAAATTTGGATGATCAACAATTTAATCAATTAATATTAATTATTTTATTTATCTATTCTCTTTAATATATTAATTGAATATTAATATTTATCACATTTTAATCCTAATATTCCTTATAATATATACATTTATTATCTTACTTATTGGAATTTGACTGGTACTTGACGTTATCTTGAAATGTCGCTAGAACTAGATTCATCAGCAGCCGACTTTCATCACCGGAAGCTCGATATCGATCGACAAGGGTGAGTTTCCGATTTGATCATAAATGGGAACTTGTCCTGTTCCTCAATCTGGATCCGTTAAGTCGTCACTGGTACGAATCGTAAATATAAAAGGCTTTCGTTGTTCCTATCTTACGAACAGTTCGTCCGCGTCAAGAGAGCAATGGCGAAGATTTTTGTAAGTAGTCGTATTTTCTTAAGTAACATAAATCGAGATTAAAGTTTACAAATATAAAATATCTGGATTACACACACACACATACACACACACATTTCCAAATCGATCTTTTTTTTAATACTAAAACTACCAAGTATTTTTCTTAAACTCATTCAATTTTTAATTAATTTATATATGATACGTCAAATAATTAAAACAATTAAAAATTTCTTCTAACACTAACTAAGATATTGGTTTATCAAAATTCGAATTTTTTATGTTGATTCTTTTAGCTGTTCCTGACATTATTATGCACCAGCGCATTCGCGTCAGTGTCGAAAGATGCGAAGCAGCAAAAACGGGGTATCATCGGTAACGATGGGTGGCTCGGTCTAACGAATCCTTATGGACATGGACAACCGTGGTCGATCGATTCCATCCCCTGGAAAGGACTCAAACTACCCGAAATCAATTTACATGCAGGGTAAAGATATCTAATACATTTATTGAAAGTAATAAATAAAACTTATACGATTTAGAATAATTTGAAGCAAATCTCTAAATTATATAAGTGTTTCGCAAGTTTTAACATTCTAGAATAATCTTAATTAAATAGTATAAAATATTAATGATCGAGAAATCACACGGATGGGATAAGAATTTTTCAAAGGATCGTATTTCTTCACAATTCCAAATATTCCTTTCGTTTAGATTTTTCTTTATGTTTTTCTTTATCTTTATTTATGTTTGAAATAGTTCCTAAAAATAATAGAATAACAACATGCAAGTACGTTTTATGCCAATTGTAGATTGCACCTGGCAGGTGCGACTTATGGTAAAGGTAGCATCGCCCTGACACCCGGAATTCTGAAAACTCTCCCGGTGTACATAACGAAGCACGTGGTGTTAGAAAAGCCGGTGCCAGTTCCGGAGCCGGTGATCATAGAGAAACCCTATCACGTGCCAGTACCAATCGAGAAAATCGTTCACAAACCGATCCCCATTCCGGTACCGGTACCTCAGGTAGCGTCCCGACAATTTTACTTTCATCGGCGCGCAAATTCTATTAATAATAATTTTTTTATTGAAGCAATTTTGCGAAAAAAAAATTTTCATGGAAATTTCGTAATATGTGGATTATATTTATAAGTGAATATTGAGTTAGATTTCAAATTTGTAAAATCAACTTGTTATAAATATCATCTACATTCAGTTGCAAGCTTATTTTCAAAGAAATTAATTCATTCTCAATTTTAATTGAACCGAAATTACAAATTATTTATTATTTAAAGACAAATCACTTCCAAAAAATGCGACCAAGACGTCGTTTTTTTCGCACTTTGAATTTTCCCATAAAGTAACAACATAATACGTGAATTAAAGCTTAGGATGAACAAATAAGAATATAAAGTCTCAGTATTATTGTCTCAGCTAATTTGAAAATAAATGATACAAAAGATGCAATTTTATTGAAATTACAACCTTTTACTTGTACCATTTGCTTCTAAAACGGCTGAAATAATAATATATAAAATAATATTATATTCTTAATCTACTTGTTTTAAATTTTAATTCAGTGTATCATTTATTAGAAAATTCAAAATACGAAAAAAGACTAAACACACATCTTGGGCGTACTTTTTATTGTTAAAATTACAGCCAAAATTTTATATTCCTTCGCAGCCATTTGCAAATTTTATACTTTTTTCCTTTCTATTTCTATTAATTTCTATTTTTAATTTCTACTTCGGGACAAAATCTTAATTTAAGTGACATTTAATCAAAGGATTTCTCCATGCAGGCGGTGCCGATTCCCGTGGAGCATCCGGTGCCGATTCCGGTGAAGCAGCCGATTGCGGTGCCCGTGCAGCAGCCGTATCCGGTTCCAGTGAAACACCCGGTGCCCGTGCCGATCCCGGTCCCGGTCCCGGTCCCGGTGCAGCCCTTGCTACCGTCAGCGCTTCCGTTGCATCCCTTGCCACCCCAGGCGCTTCCGCTGCTTCCGTCCGGCAGTCTGGCTGGCTCCATCTATGCGCATGAATACGCACCCGACCACCTCTATCCCGTCCACGCGCCGCCGGCCGCCCTGCACTTGGGCCACGGCATCGCCCCCCTCGCCCCCCTAACCCCCCTCGCCCATGGCTTCGGCCATGGGCTTGGTCACGTGCTGGCGCACGGTTACGGCCACGGTTACGACTACCACGATGCGGCCCATGCCGGCCATCTTGCCCACGAGCACGAGCACAAAAAGAGGAAGACCGACAAGAACTGACTCGGGCAGAAAAGGGCGGAGGGTCGTCGAAGTGTATATAGAGAGAGATCGCTCTGATGACTTTTATGTATATAGCTTTAAGAGAAATTTCCGAATAAAAAGATTTTGATTTATATTTTGAATTTTTTAGGATTCTCCAGTTGAAACTATAAATATATCGAAGGGCTTCGCGAACGAGAGTTTCTTGCGCTTCGCGGACGATACGGAAATCCAGAGATTAACTGTGTTTCGTTTTTTCGGAGCCGAGAGACTGAATGCTCCTCGCGTTTTTTTCTTTTCATAAAATTCTCGACGCAATTCTTTCCTTCCCTCCCTCGTCGAGAAGTGCGCTTTCGCGTTAAAGTATAGCGGAGACAAATGTTGTTTAAATAGATTTTTAGATGTACAGAAATCGCTTCGTTAGATAATAATGTAGTTTCCCAGTAAACATCAAGTAATAATAACATTGCATCAATGTAATTTCCTACTCAACAATATAACTGTTATATACAAATATGTTATATTACTTTAGATTGTTGAATGTAAAATTATAATACAATATTGATGCAATGTTACTTAATTGGTATTCACTAGTACAATTTATGTTATATTACTTATATATTGTTAAATGGAAAATTATAATATAACATTGATGCAATTACTGTTAATTGATGTTCACTGGGTTCAAAAACATACATTAATAAGCCGCGTTTTGCATTGTAAATTCAACAATTTAATATCGAGCGTCGCATTTTCGGACAGCTTAGACACAGAATTTTTGAAAGATACTGTATACAATGGCAAAGAAAGAGAAAAGGAAAGAAGAGAGAGAGAGAGAAAGAAAAGAAAAAAGAAACTTTCGTGCTAGAAAGACTCAACTTCGTAGGCCTAACACGAGCGAAAAAAGTAGCACGATTTTATCTTTCAGTCTACAATTGTGACGAGCGAGCGTCAAAGAAATCGGAATTGGGAGAAGTCGCGCGACGTCCCCGCTTCCTTCGCCTTCCCACGAAACAGGAAGTCCGTTTGAAACAAAATAGGCGAATATCCGGAGCTTATCAGCCTGGGTGCGCTGCTCCGGGGGAAAGAGAAGGCAAAGAGAGCCTCTCGCACATTCTTTCCTTCCTTTCTTTCTTTCCTTCGCATCGATTCGCACGGCGCGAGCCGCCGCGGATCCGTTATCGAGCCCTTTCTACTGCGAAAGCAGAACGGCGGACGGACGGCGACGGCGAGCGACGCTACACGGCATCACATCACGGCATGGCGATCGAGATCGTGCGGTCTCTCTCGCTCGCATCCGTCTCGAGGAACAGCTGATCCAGCGTCGGTCGGGGAACGAGAAACGCCGGAAAAGGAGTCACCCTCGAGGACGAGCACACGCCAGGCGTCGTCGCGCGGGTTCTTCCTCACGCCGTCCTGGGACAGGCGGACGGCCATGCGTCCGGAGAAATCGGGATCCCGGAAAAATCAATGCGCGGGGGTGCAACGTGACAGCGCGTCGTGAGGCGCGAGGGCCGAGCCGTCGTCGACTATGCAACCAGCTGCGACACGTGAGTACGCGCCAGCTCCCCGCGAGCACGGCGAGATTTAGCATGTTCTCTCATGTCCGTTCGCACGGTTGTTAACAGGCCACGCCGAGGTGTCAGGTTATGTCACGACGTTTGGCGCGTTGGTAAACACGCGTATCCCGCCGCATTGATCGTGCAACGGCAGCGTCGATGAGGCGGCGCGACCTGAAGACTGACAAGATGCTGAAGCTCGACGAGATCGAGGCCGAGAACGTGCCGAAGAAGACGAGGAAGAGCACGGAGGAGAAGAAGAGCAAGGGCCACAGGAAGAGCAAGCATGCGAGCGGCAGCGGCCGGAAGATGCATGCGCGGAGCGGCATGGAGGCTGTGCCGCACAAGGTGGAGCCTCAGGAGGAGGAGACGCCGATGGACTTGCTGTACCTCACCAAGGATCCCTCCAGCGTGTCCTGCAAGATCGAGCCAGGTGTCTCCAACGAGGACGACTACATCCTGATGCCGCCCTTGGAGACCCTCGAGGACGCGGGCGTCAGGATGGAGGAGCTGTTCGAGCAGAGCATGCATAAGCTCTCCAAGAATCAAAAGAACGGCAGGTGGAAGCACAGTTACAACAAGATGGTATACCTGCGGAAGTGCGTGGCCAGCAGCGAACAGTCGACGCAGGACGAGACTAGCCAGAGCACCTCCTCCGAGGAACACGAGCGTATCCCCAAGATCGAGGACATCGCGTACGACAACTCGAATAAGATCAAGAGAGACAAGAAGTGGGCGAAGAAGTCGAATCCTCTCTCCCTGCACTACACGGATAAAAAGAGACCCTATCTCAAGTGTACCGCATGCGGGGCGACTTTCTTCAGCCCGAATACGTATCAGAGGCACCTGCTCGCTCACTTGCACACGACGGCAGACGGTAACTACATGTGTAACTTTTGTAATTATTCCAACGCCGAGCCCGGAATGTTATTTGCTCACTTCACCAAGCATCAAAATCAATGCGAGTCCTGCAACGAGAGCCTGCTGCGCAAGGACAATTACGAGAAGCATTATCAGTGCTCGACCAGCTTGCTGGAGTGCGGCCTGAAGCGCGATCATCATGGAATGTTCGCCTGTGCGGCCTGCGAGCTGGTGTTCGACCTCCTGGCCCAGCTGGAAAAGCACTGGTTCAAGCACACCTGCAAGAAGCAAAAGTCGTATCAGTGCAACGAATGCAGCGGTATGTACGAGAACATGGAGACCCTGAAGAATCACATATGCCTCAAGTGTCCCATTTGCGGCGAGGTCTACGAGAGTCTCCACCGATTGAAGATCCATACAATGTGGACGAAGCACAACCTAAAGTGTCCGATCTGTTCTTACGAATTTATCCTCTCCATGGACCACGAGAAACACATGGCTCTCCACAGAAAGGTTTATCAGCCCATGAAAGATTACATGCATTGTTTGCGCGCGGCCGACGGTAAGACATTTCAATGCAATCTGTGCGACAAAATATTTTACGCCTTACCCGCTCTTCTCACGCATCTCACGGAGGACCACAACATCGGCAATGTAAAAGTGGAAGTGGAGGAGGAGGAGATTATGGGAGACGAATTGAACGACGGTTACGAACTCAAGGGAGACGCTATCGATATCGTTGTGGTTCCTGATTTTAAAGACTCGGACAGCTACTATGACAACGAGATCGATTCCTTGCAGCAGGAAACCGATCTCTACGATCCGTCATAAAGACTAGAAAATATCACTTGAGCTTAATTCGTGAAAACGAAAGCGAAATAAACTTTTCCTATGAACAGTCGTTAGATCTTACTGTCAAACACCTTCTCGAGCATTCTCGTAATAGTGATACTAAAGTTGAACTATCAAATAAAACTGATACAATTGTAAGTGCCGTTTATAGATGTAACTCATGCGCTATTTTTAAAAATGTATCGTTTGCTTCAGGATTTTGATATCAATTTATACCACAGAACGTTAATTTTACACAGAACATGTTACATTCTTCTTCTGTTTTTTGTTAGGTAAAATATATCGATGATAATTAAGTACATATATTAGCGATCCGAAAATAGATAAGGAAGAAAATAGGACAGATAGTCGTGAAATAATCGAAATAGCAGGTATTTTCTGATGAACTAAAAGAATTCGACTGCCTGCGTTACTCTGCACAATCTGCACTGATGTACTAAAAAACTGTATTGTATTTAAAATTATTCAAATAAAAATTAATATTAATATTAATATTAATTGACGAGAAATATCAAATGAATGAATGTTTTAGAATACATGTCATATTTCATTAGTCAAAATATTTTTGAATTTACATAAATTTCACTTATAGTACAGTTTTTAATGTGTATTAACGCAGAGTAGTGCGATCGAATTTTCTATATGCTATCATCAGAAAATTTAGGAACACATTCAGATAATTACAATAAAAACAATTAATAATAGAGATTGTGATGATCCTGATTCATTTTATAGGAAATTTGAAACGAGAAGCTGTAATAATTTTATGGTGCTTAAACGATTTTCTTTGATCAACAATTTCGCTGTTTGTTAGCGTGTTAAAAAACTTTCTGCAATATTTCATAATTATTGTATGTAGATATATATATTATATTATGCGCAGTAGTTATTAACAGATTTGTTCCGCGTATGAAAATAAAATTTGAGTCTTGAGAATTCTGAAAAAGTTTCTTCACAATATTCTTTTGCCATTTACAGTTTCAAATGAGAATTTTTTTTTTATTAATTATTTGATGTACGATGTGCAATGTAAAATTTAATTTTAATAGTAATTTATTAACCTTAGACTTATGTTACAATTTTTTATTTATAATTATATATACGTTATATCTTTTATTTTTATTTGTAAGATTGAAATTTTATTTCTAATCTTGTACTTTCTGTTTTGTGTTCCTAAATTTTCCGAGCAATGCAAGTCACCTTTTACAGACCCTAAATACAGAATACAAATGAAATTTATAATGTAAATACATTCCGCTATCACACGTGACGCTCACTTTATGCGGATTACCCATTCGAAAAATTGTATCGCAATGAATTTTTTTTATAGCCTCTCTGTAAAGATATATATATTGATGATCATATTATTAGATTTAAATCTCATCGTGTATATTACGTATATGTCAAATAATGTATGTTTATGTAACATTTTTTTAATTATTCCTATATTGAAATATATTTAAAAAAGCGATATTTTGAGCTATCAGTCCTGCTGTAGCCTGATCATAGCATCTCGCTATAATTAGCTTCATTAATTTTAATTAATTTCGATTCGCGAAATCTGGTATTTCCTAGAGATCTAATCAACGCAAGAGATATGCGGTATCGTTCGCATAACAATTTATACTGTAACGTGAGAATCGCGGGGCTAAACACGATGGCATTCATAATGCACGATAAAACACTCAGAAACACCTCGCAGGGTTGTATTTACGCGGGTCGTTCAAATTCACTCGTGCGTCAGGAAATATTTTGCGGCGTATGTAAATATGTCGTAGGCCTACACTATTATATATATTAGTTTCACAACAAGAATTTCGGCTCTGTTATGTATTCATTCTGAAAAATAAATGTTCATTAACAATATTCTCTCTCATATGAATATTATCTTTTTTTTATGTTATGTATCAAAGCAGAGCAAGTAAAATATCAATTCTCGTAATCATAGGATCAGAATCATTATATCTCTCATTCTCTATCAATCGGCATTTGATTCGTATGCAATTTTAGAAAAAAATACAAAAAGGCTTGAAAATCTCTATTCTATGAAGACAAGAATTAAAATGTTTGCTGAGCACACAATTACACAATTACATTATATATCACGTAGACATACATATATAATCGTCGATCACTCATATAATTATCAGTATATTTTACAATGCATGTTTTTTCTTATAATTATTACGCGCTCGCGCACATCGATGACGAAGAGTTTGCGTATTTAACAGACGATAAATATACGCTTTATTACATATAATTCGTCCACTTTTATATATATATAGATATTTTACTTTTATATTTGAAATCGTCGTTCGAAAATATTGTAAAAATAAAGTTGGTTTCTCTCAAGATGCTTTTAGTCGTAAGTATAAGTATGTATTTGATACCCTCGCCTATAACCACAGCCGATCATTTCAAGCCTTTATCCATTGTTCCACGTATTCAAGCGCGCCCGAAAGAATTCTCTTTTCCGTGACCCTCAGTTGAACTGCCATCTTTTTCATCTGCGGCAACGTGGTCTCCAGTAACTCGAGATCTTCCTGCAAGAAAAAAAAGGAAATATGTTGATTAACCGCGAGCGGATCGATGGAGAAGGCAGAGTAAAGGCAGACGGCGCAACATCAGGTTTCACTTTCACCTTCAATGTTGTCGGATAATTAGCGATTAAAAGCTGCAGCCTGGTCAGCAAAAATTTTCTGACATTTTCCTCGACGACCGTCTCCAACGCACAGTCCACGTGCTTCAGGTCGAAGACCTTGTCCGAGCGTAACCAATGCGTGAGCTCGGCTTTTCGCATACTGAACACTCGCAAAAAGGCTAATAGAGTATCGGAGATGGGTTCCGTGCCTGGCTTCAGTAAAAATTCTCCTACTGATGGCAAATCCAGTTTGCTTAACAGTTCTATCCGTTCCTTCTGAAGGGAATCTGCTTTGCTAATACCGAGACGAAGCTTAAAGCCATCCTATAAATTGCAACATAAATTGCTTTGTAAATAGTGTACAGAGATTCGTATTCACTACAGTTTCTTTAAGATCGACATTGATCTCTCTTTAGCAAAGATTCATCAATTGGTTTCACCAATTTTAGGTTCCAATATTAAGATTTTTAGTAGTAACATAGACTAATATTATTTTTTTAAATAAATAAATTTACATACTTGTTCGTTATCCATGCAGACGAAGCCTGAGTGCACGAAGAAGTCGGAGTTCGTCCTCGGACCATAACTTATGAACACCTGCTCTCCCTTCTTGAAGTCCCTCAGCGCGTAGCACTCGCAGCGATCCGAGGTCGCGTTGAAGTCCGTCGTAATCTATAGTAATGACAGAAAACGTATTGCTCGTCCGCGCGCCGGGCTCATTATCTTCATGACTTACCCTTCCGTTCTCGTGATTGCACATGTCCCACATCGGGATTAAAGCGTGTATCATGCGTGAACCATCCGGACTCGGAATCAGATTCTGCCTCGTCATCACCGTGGAAACTGCCCAACTGAAAAATTCATCCGGCGTTATTATCGGCATCTCTATTATAGCCGTCCCTATTAAAATACCTTAGTTCAACATCCCAGATCTTTCTCGCCCAAGGAGAACGATCTAGTCGAATGAGCGAGCCGCGAGCCGCGAGAACCGAGGTGAAATCCGTCGGCTATCAAAAGTCGCCGTTACGACGAATGCGTGCGTACCAGCGTCTCAATCTCCGGAGCGTGAAGCGCTTTCGCTTTCGGGGCGAAATTGAGGAAGAATATTGTTAACTCGCCGCGAGCAAGATACCGCTTTTTCGGACACACAGAAGAACTTGACCCAGAATTCCGGAAATGAGCATACAAGAGAGGATTCACTCCTAACGAAGCGAACTTTCTCTCTGTCTCTCTTTTTCTCTCCTTTCCTCCGGAGAAACGCCACGCTTCTCACCGTCGCGCGTCCTCCACGTGGGAGACGCTCGCGTGTTACTCTCATTCAACCCGAGACTTTATCGCCTGTGCATATAATAAGGTCCGCGTGTGCGCCTACACAGTCGACCACTGCGTCGGTTGCGTGATCGAGCTCTTCCTCATGTAGAACAAATTAATTCCAGTAAACCGTTTCAAGCTAATGACGCCTCATTGTCCACCGAGGATACGGCCTACTTCTACCTACCCTCTCGCTACTTAACTTAACATTTTCGATTCACAATTCGGTAGAAAATCGGAAAACTCATTTCCAAAATTGTTTTGATTCCGTATTAAAAAATGACGATTGATAATATCCTACGAAAAATTATAATTGCGTCGACTAGCTATAGAAAACTCTGTGACATTATAATTTCGAATCTAATGTGTCGCAAAATTTTTTACAATTAATTAAATCATTTTTCATAGCATAATTCTAATTATTTTTTCACATAGATTCACATATTTTTCTTAAATATAGTTTTAAATAATAGAAATAGACCCTTTAATTTGAGAAAGAATTTAATTTGTACAGTATTTACGTATTTCGTAAAATTATATTCTGAAAATACAGACTGTCTAGTAAAAGTCACCGAGATTGTGATTTATGAAAAAGTCAATGACCCTGTGCGAAATATTTAGATTCGATTAGGAGATAGGTTCACAAGAACAGGTTTCTGTATGCAATACCGCAAAATGATACGTCATTACTTGGCGAACCGCTGTAATCTATTACGCTGCGCGCGAAAAAATTGCGAGCGAATAATCAATAGACAGAGCAATCATGTCGTAACAATAGAAATGAAGTTGGCGAAAAAAAAAACAAACTCTCTTCGTAATAATTGCAGAAAATCAAGCATCCACGGCCATAATGTGCCTCAATGTCGGTTCGCCTCTTACAAAGAGAATAAAATTTCACGGTCCGTTGACGGTTCGCTGCATTTATCAGACGCTCGAGTTTGTAAATTCGTGTAACTTGCGGGAGTCGCACGAAGCGTGTCGTGCAATAAAAAAAAAATTGCACGAAGATTACTCGTGCGTTAAAAGCAATGATAGCGCGCGCGCGTCAGCGCAAGTGCTGAAAATGTATTTTCGAAAAAGAATTTGATGAAATCGTAAGATTGCGCTTTTGACACGCTTCATAATTCGATGTTGCAATGAGATCGCAGCTTAATGCGAAGTCTCGTTCTATACGTACATTTTTTTTGCGAAATTATAACAATGCAGAAATAATTGAGACAATAATAAGTCGAGGATCCATCGAAGCTCCGTCTTGTACATCGAACGCGCTGCCTAAGTCTCTATTTATAAATAATTATCGATGTAAACTGCATGTCATGGAGAACGTTTCGTTCTCCACACCCTCGACGTTAATCGAGATGCGCTTGTAAGACCGGATCTGTCATGAAAGTCCAGATCTGTGTGAAAGTGCGCGAAGTAACGCGGCGCTTTACGAGTTCCTTGGCTCTCGTGGAGAGCCGAGATATGCGAGGCGAGGGATATCGTCGAGACTAGCAAAGCGCGTGTTCTCCAGTACTCTTAGCTCGAGGAAAGGCCCGCTCCGTCACAGTTTCCTCGATCAATCCAAGCCTCCAATCGCTCCGCGTCCACATATTTGCATACGAGTGCGTGTGCGTGTGCGTGCGCGCCGCATGCTGCGAAAGCGATCACGCGTATCTTTCGCGGGACCCTGCGCGACAGCGTTCACCAACGTCACGGTTGTAACTGTATCATTAACAATAATACACTGGTAAGACTGGTGAACGCGTTCCGTATCACGCGCAGGGTTCATGACTTTTGCGGTAGTCTTTTTCGCACTAGTCAGACAAAATTTCTCTATTATTCATTGACAGGTTTGGTATTTATTAATATAATTGCAACGCTTGGTGCAATATTCAATAACGCATATTATAAATATGATATACTGGAATATGATATACTGGATATTATAAATATGATATACTGGATATTATAAATATGATATACTGGAAAAATTCTGGTTAAAATAGAATAATAGTTAGTAATTTTTTGGTCCTAGGTATAATAAAACTCAATACTTTATAACTTATAATAACCAAAATTTCTATTATAATAACCAGAATATTTGATCACGCCTACAAGATTTTTCTGATTCGTTCGTTTTTAATCAGAATTTTTTTCAGTGTATTTATAATTATTTACAAT
>VBVR01003401.1:0-14131 GCA_011638315.1 Tetramorium parvispinum
CATCTTTACATTTACAACTACATTTACGCAATTGTAGAACGGCCTTAATGCGTCGTCTACAATGCAGTAGAGTCCTATAATCAGAGAAGCGACATTAGCGAACTCCTTTTGATTGGTCAACTGAGACACGTGGTTTAGCCGCCATTTTGTGTACCAATGTTAGGCTCCGTACACAACAAAATAGCGTGATCCATGCTGCTTGTAGGCGACGTGTTCTGCGACTGCATTGTAGACGACGCATAAGGGTGAAATCACACGATACGGGAATCAGCGTGCGGGACAGAGAATGCGTGATTCGAACAGCCAATCAGCGCTCTTCCGCATTTTTCTATCCCGCATGATTGGCTGTTCGAATCACGCATTCTCTGTCCCGCATGCTGATTCCCGTATCGTGTGATTTCACCCTTAGGGTGCATCCCGATGGATAAAGAAATAGCGGAACGGAACAATAACGGAATCATTCTGATTGGTTAGTTCTCTATAATTTGGAGAGCTAACCAATCAGAGTGATTCCGTTACTGTTCCGTTTGGCGCTCTCATGAGACGACCTTACTTCCCCTCCTGTCGTTCATCTACGGACCTTGACTGGTGCAGTCAGGTGCAGTAGTGCAGCACGAAAGAACCACGTGCGTCGCCGGAAGCTGCGAGCCGCGACTGGCCTGCCGCGGATCGGACCGGACCGGAATTGCACGGAATCGCCGTGACGCAACCATTTCCCTCGTGCCGCACGCCGTAATCGGCTGTGTTCTTCGGGCTCTCGATTCACTCGAATTGATCGTAGTTCGTCACCGTTGACTCTCCGCCAGCATGAACGGCATCGTGAGGAGCGCGTTACGCGCCACAGCGCTCCGCGGCATTCTGTCGTCCTCGTGCGGCAACAACAACGGCGGTCAATCAGCCAGAGCCCTGTGGAACCTCTGCAGTCGCCGGCAGACAGTCGAGACCTCGGTCACACCTCTCGTCTCCTCGCTTGAGCTGTACGATTTCCGTGTCCGCAGGTGTTCCAGCAAATCGCACACCAAAGGTATCCACCCGTCAACTAGGCTGTCGTGTCGGACGGATCGTTTCCGGGATCGTAGCCGGGACCGTGGTCGACCATGATCGCGGAGAAACGTGTTGCACTCGCAAACGAAAACGTTTTTTAGGACCAATTCCACAATTTACTTTAATCGAATTTTAACTAACAATATCCAATAATCTCCATTTTTACCAATGCAGATTAACTTCAATCTCGATTTAACTTACTTTTCATCTTTTTCTAATTCTTAGGACTAAAAAAAGATAGAGAGTAAGTTAAACCAAAATTAAAGTTAATCTGCATTGAGAATGGATTAGAAATGGATATAGAGAATTTGTTTTATAAAAAACAAACTCCTATTGGGTACTGTTAATTAAACTCCGATTAAAGTAAATTGTGGAATTGGCCTTTATGTCCAGTTCTACCAATGAAGATTAATCTCAGTTTAACTTACTTTTCATTTTTTTCTAATTTTTAGAACTAAATAATCTGTATTGGTAGAAATGGACATTAGGCCGGTTTTTAGAGTCAGTGCTTATAATTAAGATTATCTTAAAAACAGTCATCTGATTCTAAATTAATCACAGAGCATATTAACATCTTAAGACATTATTTAAGGTCTTCAAATAAAAACTGACTATAAATACCGCCCTAATTGTAACTTGAAATGTTCTCCTTTTCTTCTCTCATCAGAAAGTGATTCTTTAGCAATTTTTCTTTTTTTTTTCTTTTCTTTTTTAATATAAAGTCTGATTATTTAATGCTGATGTAATATCGAACAAATTTATGCTCTTTGTAGTCAAACATGCACTTTTTCCTCTCCTTTAATATCTATTTTAGTTTAATTGTACAGAATATACTATAGCATAGCTCTACAGAGAATGAATTAGGACTTTTAATTTATAAACCTTGATTTTCTGGATGCGTGGACCTCTTAACATCATTTTGAAGTTTGTATCAAATTAGACATTGGAGATTATGAATTGCAAATTAGAAATTATAACTAATTAAAACGAAACAGATTAAATTAAACTTGTTCAATTGATCAAATTCTAATCTCTGATTCGTAGTCTGATATAGGCTTTACTTTTGCATCATTTAGTATTTAAATTTTACTTGTACATTAAACAATTTGATTGCTCTTAAAATACATGTAAAATTACATGAGGTGTGTTTTTTATTCAGCATAGAAATATAATTTTATGTAAGCCTTTATGTACTGCTTGTTTATTTTCTGTATTCCTAATTGTATTTATCTTCTTCATTAGCGGAGAAAGAATTGGTAGAATTCTTGGCTGAGGAGATAGTAGCTGAGAAGAAGGCGCAGAAATTGAAGATGATCCCAACGACGCTAGAAGGTTTTTCAGTATCTCTCGATGGTGCTGAAGTCAATCTTGAAAAGAAAGACGGCAGTGATACGTAAGAAAATTTTGCCATGTCGATACACGGCTTTTTGTGTATACATTTATTTATATTTATTAATTTAATGTTTAACCTGCTTTTTCTCAGCATCCATATTTCGTTCAATGTGAATCATACAGTAGACGCAGAGTCCGAAGAAGAAACACCATCTTATGAGAATGCAGAAATTAATGAAATGAAGAGCAAGCCGACTTTTACAGTAGACATAGTGAGGGGCAATCAGACTCTAGGCTTCACGTGTTCTTTTATCGCTCATCGAAATCCACCGACCGAAAATTATACAGATACTTATAGTACGTACACTTGTATCTGTTGTATCTATCCTCCCTCTCAGTTTCATCTTATTTATATTTATTTCTCGATATCACGTCGAAAATTTTATTTAACACTTTTTTACAGATGATCTATTCGGTATAGATGAAATTTCGCTGTACGAAGGAAAACACAGTGATAAAGTGTATTCTGTAGCTGGAGAGATCCTCGACGGTGTAAGTATTTGTATCCTGTTTCTTTTCTTTCTATGATAATTATTTAACAAAAATTAATATAACTAATTAATAATTAAATACTTTATCCACACGGCATGTAATATTATATATATATAGTGATAAATAGCATTAATCTTCAGAAATCTAAGAGTTGATTGATATTTTGTAATTTTATAAATTTCGTTTCCCTTTTCTACAATATTGTTTTGACACTTGAAAATTTTCAAGTAAAAAATTAATAAAGTCAAAATATATTCCAATTTGTAAATATCTCGCCAAAGTGTTGAGTACAAAGTGGCTATATTATGGTTGCTTTGATTATTTATCTTTGGGAAATTATAAACAGTCTTATAAAACTAACTCATGATATCTTTTCATGTGTGTGTTGAAATAAGAATGTGACATCTTTTATTATAATTCTTTAGTTATTACAATATGCGTTCTTTTCTTTTTCCTTTAACATTTCTGTAATTAGTTACAGATACAAGATTGCAAGCCCATAAAAATTCATTAAGCCTTTTTATTGTATTAAAGTCCTATTTCTTTTGCAGTATCTCTACGACTTACTGATGAACTATCTCGAAGAGAAAGGCATTTCAAATGAATTTGCGGAGAAATTGATCAATTTGAGCACATGCTACGAACATACGGCTTATGTCAGTCTACTGGAGGGCTTATCCAAATTCACATCTGGAAAGTAATTCTAGGATCTAATCGTTAGGTTTACCTGTCATTCACGATACTGTAGTTTGTAAGAATTATTGAGAGAAAGATGTGCTGACGCCTATTTTTACTGATTAATTATCAAAATCTTCAAACAAAATGAAAATTAGAATCGATGATAATTTAATTTCTGTTTGTATTATTATGTAAAGAGGAAATATTTCCTGTTGAATAAACTAAAACTATTCAGTTAAAACCAGAATTATTGTTCCTAGATATTTTAAAGGTGTTTCTCATAAGCTAATCCGCTATTTTTTCTATTTCCTTATTCTTATTTTAATAGCTAGGTCGTTCCTATATGAAATAAGTCGTGTAGTAAATATGACTCGCTTGTGTGCATATTGTATTACAAGTTTTTCGTAATCGAGACAGAGTTGTTCCGACACCTTATTCATTTTGAAAAATTTAAATTTTTGCAAACTTTAAATTTAAAATTTTTTAAATTAGAAAACTAGAATTTTTGACAGTGCGACTTTCTTGACGATTACGTTCTGCTGATGATTTGGGAAAAGTGTGCTTATTCACAGGGTTCAAGTATTTTGCGGAGAGACTTGATTAAATTTAAAAAAAATTACAAAATATACATTATTAATTTCCTTTTATTTTTTTTATTCACTAAGTAAAGATATCTTATATATTTAAATACTGCTATATAAAATATATGACGGTTGTTATTCTCTCTCCTTACATTCTATTTTTCATACATTCATTGTCGCACGCTTGTGTCAAATAAGATGCATTCAACAATAAGACAGAAGATACATTCTTACTGATAAGCGTGACCACGCGAACGAAGAGAGGAAGCGAAAAAAGCAGCAGGAAGACAGGAAGAAAAGAGGGGTCAGGAGTTCCGCGATTCGTCGCTGATACAAATCGCAGCGGGGGCGGTAAGATGGACCAAAATGGACGCAGTTGGATGAAGGAAGACTCGTGGATACGGCGATGGCATAGATAGTCCGTCGCCAAGTGGAGTAAAGTCCATCGGGACCGTCGCCGTTGCCGTCGCGTGAGCGTGTGTGCCCGGTGCGAGAGAATGTCGGGTCGCGATCCCGACAACCTGATGATGAGCGACGACGAGAGCTTCGACTACCTGTTTAAGATTGTCCTGATCGGCGACTGCGGCACGGGCAAGACCTGCGTCGTGCAGCGCTTCAGGTCCGGCACGTTCGTCGAGCGCCACGGCAACACCATCGGCGTCGACTTCACCATGAAGACCGTCCTCATAGACGGCAAGAGGGTCAAGGTGTGCCTCAGTGTGCCTGTGCTCCGTCCCTTCCCCTCCGTCAATCTCGTGGCTTAACCTCTGTCCCCTGCCTTCCCCCATTCAGCTATGTTTTCTTCGGCGTGAAAAGCAGAGAGGAAGGCAGTGGAATCGAAAGCTGGCGAAAAAAATTTATTATGTTAACAAGGCTTTTCTGGACTGACCAGTACTTTGCCAGTAGATCCACAGTTCAGTTTGAAATTGAGCTCTCGCCTAATAAACAAGTTCATTTATATTCTTAGCTTACAATTTTCTACATTAAATACTTGTACAATTAATCCCTGAAGCGTCCAATAAATTTTTATGCAGGCGAAAAGCATAGCTTGATCGGTTTGAGTTCATACATAGTAAACACAAAGTAACAATAACATCCCAGGTAGAACAAGAAATCATAAAGATGTCAAAATGACTCTAAAATGTCATTCGTGTGTCATTTTATCACTGCTTTAACGTTATTTTGGTGTCAATATGATGTCATAATTTTTGTTCTATCTGGGTATAACATCAATGTTAAAATTTCAACAATATAACTGTTACATACAAGACATGTTACATTGTAGTTATATTGTTGAGTGGGAAATTTTAACATTGACGTTACATTATTATTGTTACTTTATGTTCACTGGATAGTGATAACTAGAGATGTATATGTGTGTGTGGGATTGAGTTCAATATATATCTACTTGAAAATCCGAGTCAAATCCAATAATCAAGTTTCATTGTCTAGGACTTGAGTAATATTTATAAGAATTAACATTTTATACATTGTACTTGTATTTTTAAAGATACTGTTGAAGGCTTTTATTTTTCAAAGTAATCTTAGAAAGTTTGAAACTAGGCCAATAGATTCAAACCCACTTGTGAAACACTTAATCCCACCGCCAATTATAACTAATACTTACATTCATAATGATTATTAAAGTTTTTACTTCATCATTGACAGCTACAAATATGGGATACTGCAGGGCAGGAAAGATTTCGAACGATAACTCAGAGTTACTATAGATCTGCAAATGGAGTAATTGTAGGTATGTGATTATTACACAATGAATTTGTTTTTTTGGATCGATTGATACATGTTATATTATTGATTTAAAAAATAATTTAAAAATTAATTTAATAAAAAAATTAATGAAAAATATATTATATTTTTCTGTCGGGAACAGAATTGTAGCCTTCGTTCTCTTTGTACGTCCTCTTTTTGTTATCAGAAAAGTTATACATATATAGCATCATTCTAATAAGTGATGTACGATTGTTTTAGTTTACGATATTACAAAGCGTTCGACATTCTTGAGTTTACAACGTTGGGTGGAAGAGGTCCGAAGGTACACATCGTCGCATGTGTTACTAGTATTAGTTGGTACGATCATTGTCAACAATTATCATACCATAGTGACGTTGCGTTACTTTATTAGTTCAGTTTCTATACGCTTCGCAGGTAATAAATGCGACTTGGAGGATCTGCGCGAAGTGGAGAAGGCGGAGGCTGAAGCCTTATGTCACTACCTCCCTGAAGTTTTGCATGTAGTGGAGACCTCAGCCAAAGATAACACAAATATAGACTCCATCTTTTTCTATCTGGCATCGGAACTTAAGGTAAACCGCTTTTCACTTACTTTTCGTGCAAAAGTTGTTTCTTGTACAATTTAAAAAATTGAAAACGCATTACCATCTCTTTTTAGAGACGACACGATAATCGCCAGATTAGCACGAGTGAAGACGAAGTGGTGAAGCTCGGCGTAGGTCGGGATTTATCTTCTTGTTCGGGCTGTTCGTACAAAATATTTTAAATTGTTTGGTATTTTTTTCGGCACTATTTCGAGACCGAAATTTTCTCGAGTGTCCAGTGATGAGAAAAGATAATCGATGAATGTGACGTCGCACGATCCTTCTGTGTCATAAATTTTTTAATATTACTATTCTTAAAATAATAATTGAAAAATTGGAAGATAGTGTGCGGTGCGGAGGATTTGTCTAAAAGAAACATCGTAAATCTTACAATCTTTTTACAAAAATGTCACTGCCTTTTATCTTAGCGTAGCACGATTAAAGCGAGAAAATTAATATCTTCAAAGCAGAACACGTGCGATCGTCATGATTCTGACAATACAGCAAAAAGATTTTTAGATGCCAAATTCAAGATATTATTTTTCTATCCGCTCAAAATTCGTTGGAACGGCATTCGTCATTCGAATCTCGAGATAAAGATCTAATCTAGAATAAGACAGTTCATTTCTGCTCTGAATATTTGCTGTTCCGGGAAGAGTACATATTTTTATATGCGGTTTAACAGAAAACGTACAAATATATATACTTATAGATTCACGTATTGACACTTGGCGAATACCGAGATGACTTGAAGTGAGTATTCTAGTGCCTTAAAATGTCACAGGTTTTCATATGTTAAACGCACGGACATTCACCAAGTGTAATCGAGAAATTTACAAGGGATTCAATTTGCGTGTGGAAACTTAATGTTTTTTTTATTTATTTTATTTATTTGCACGTAGCAATGTTGTTACGGCGAACGTGAAGTGTTTGTCTTCTCGACCGCCGAGCACCCATCTAGAAGCTGTAAATACTAATCCTTAGTCGCATTCTCAGAGCGTATTTTGCGCTAAACGCGAGGATTTAATTCTCAGTCTTTATTACATACATTCGAGGAACGTAATTTAGACAACCGTGTACAGCGTTAAAAACGCAATGGGAATGAGCAGATATGTCGAGCGTTCCTTAAACGCTATTGTTATTGTTTACGAACAAACAGATATAACGAATCTTTATTATTGCTTGTAAATCGTTGTAATATATTTTTTTGATACTTGTGTTGCATAAATGTATTGTTCTCGAAATACTCGAATGCAATAAATGCAAATTATATTTTTTATAAGGACCATCGATACGTAAAAACCTTGCGCATACAAAGTGTTCATTGTGAATCAAAATCTTTGCTAATTTATAAACGTGGCATGCGTGCGTTTTTCGAAAAAAAAAATATATATATATTTCAGAGTGAAAGATATTTAAAGTGGACATATCGGCAGTCGTCATTAATATTAATTAATGAATCTCATTAGATATGATCTGTCTGAATTGTGTACAAATAAGATATTGTATGAAACATAAAGTTATTGCGTTTTGAATATTGCAATTATGCGCCGAAATAAGACACAAGATAATACTGTCTCACGAGATTGATCAAATGTTTCAAAATTAAATATCTTGAAGCTTATTGTTAAATAAAATTTTCCTACTGAAAATATATACATGTTATAAAAATTGATGTTTTATTGATTTCATCTCCCTCTTGTAATGTAAAACCCTACGATATCTTTGAAACACTTGATTAATTTTGCGAGTAATTGTATAATACAAAATAATTGAAAATATTGTAGACTATATACATATACATATATAGAAACAGTGAAAATATATTTTTCTCTAAATACGTGGTACTGCAGCGTAATAATTTTGTTAATTAATAACAAGTTTGTGCATTGCAATTGGTTCTCTTTGAGATTTCAAACGATAACAGAATTTGTTTACTCTTCACATGCGCTAATACAAAATTACTTCAGCTTCTGCATGAATGTAGATTAACTCCAAAGATGACGCATACTACATGACAAACAATAAATTGCACATTGCAAATATGTTTGTCACAGTGACAACTAAAAAAGTAAAATCGTGCGAAAATTCTTTGTATCCAGACAATCGATTTATCTACATTAATATTCAATCATATATTAGCATTGTCATTCGATTTATCTGAAATTGTGTGATAATTATTCAGACAATTATTTATTTCGATAAGAACGAACATGTAGTTAGCATATACATGTATAATTAATATTAAAGAATCATAAAACGCTGACTGATATTCATTAATTTTTATTGCATTAAAGTAATATTGCAGATCTGACAGATATATTAAATAAAGATGAAGCGAGGTAGAGAAGACAATTCTAGTTGGTAACGTAATGTATTACAAGTGTCTAAAATTCGCAAAGATTAATTTGAAATTAAATCTTATATATCAAGTAGCTACCTGTTGTTTTGTACATTATTTAATTTTTATCATATATTAAAGGACTTGAGCAGCATTAGCATTAAAGTGTATAAAAATTATCTAAACTTGGTTCCTTTCGTATAAAAATAGTCTTATGTACTTAAGGCACTTTTAATCTGCTGTTTTTACATCGATACAAACATCTCATCATTAAATTTATATAAATGTCAACGAGCTACAACAATAATAATTCCAGCGAATTATAGGTATATTTGAAAGCATTTGTAATTGACAATGTAAGGAGAAAACGACGTTGCAAAATAGTTTTATTTTATAAATCAACAAAGAAGCTATTGGCGCGCATATATAACAGCTTTTTCTGTTCTATCAAAATATTTTCTATTAAAATCACACGAGTGCCTGAGATTCTCACCTACGCCTGATACTCACTACGCAATGTGATGTATAAAGTCTTTGTTTTCTTAAACTGTATTTTTTTTTAAAGAATTACAATGATTATCAATTGTTACCATTATTACATTTTAGAATGACATTGAAAAAGTTTACGTCTTGCAAAAGAATATGAGAAATCGTCAAGGAAGACTTAATTTGTGAGATAAAATTTTTATACAAAGACACCTCATTCGACGCTAGACAATATAATTATATAATATATATATTAACAAAATTTTATATAATCAAGCAAAACCTTGAACCTTTTATTTTACGAACACACACACACATACACATCTGTATCTATGTACATCTATACATGTATGCCTAGGTGTGTATATGTGTGTATATATGTATATATATATATATTATTCTTATATGTATATAAGAATTCTAAAAAAATTAACTATAAATAATTTTAAATCTTGAAGTCTAACACGTTGATGATTTCATACTCTCTCATAAGTCCTTCTGTACTTTTCATCCACCTGCTTCAAGTAATATGTGCCCGGGAACATGTCGTTTATACTACTCTCCGGAGTAAATGGCACAACGTGGCAATTTTGTTCCCTCAATGCCAACACTCTGGTGTAGTCCTCCGGAGAAACACAGTGACGTTCCTCTAATTGTGACTTGACATAGGAAAGAGCGCTGATAATTTTTGACAATCCCGAACCTTCTCGCGTATCCCTTGTTACCGTTAACGAGTACATGCTGGAGCACAGGCCCGAGCCGTAGGAAAATATAACAATCTTGTTACCCGCTAGCTCACTTATTGGCTTTGATATGAGTAACGATACTAAACCAGAGTACACCGACGGCGTATACATGTTTCCAACTTGATTCGCTAGCAGCAGGCTGGGTTGGGTCTTTTGCTCGAAGTCCATTCTACTCAATCGCATGAAGAGCTTCTCAACGTCTTGACTGAAGTAAGTATCCTCGAGCTTGGTGGCGTGGAATTTCACCGCATCCTTGTAGCCGTCAGGGATCTGATTCTTTGGCATGCTTAGGAAATCGATAAAGGCCAGCCTGGCAAACGACTTTTGTACGAGTTTGCAATACGGCGAATGGAAAAGTACCGCGTCCAAGTTGGTCAACGTCACGGGGCTGTTGCCAGAGCTCTTCCTTGCGACTTTCTCGCGATATAGCTGGTAACAGCTGTCCAGAGCGCTGATATAGCACTGGATCGACAGCTTGCCGTCGACTACGGGATACTCGGAGCTCAGATTCGGCTTGTAGAAGTCGTAAGCGTGCCTCATGCAGGACGCGCGGAGACCGCGGTCGAGGGCGAGAGGCGCGTCCGGGCCTACCAGCATGGCTATCGCGCCCACGCCGCCGGTGGGCCTGGCGCTACCCTTCTCGTACACCGCGTTGTCGGCCGCGACGACCAGGGCCAACCGGCCGTCCCAGGCGCTGCTCTCCATCCAGTCGATGGCGTTGAAGAGCGCGGCGGTGCCGCCGTAGCACGCGTTGGTGGTGTCCGCGCCCTCGATGTCGGTGCAACCGTGCGGCTCGAACAGCTGCATCAGCACGGTCTTGACCGACTTGCTCTTATCGAGAATGGTCTCGGTGCCAACTTCCAATCTACCAATCTCCCGCGGCTTGATGTCATACCGCTCCAGCAGCCGGTGCGTAACCGTCAGGCACAACGAGTTGATGTCCTCGCGGTCGTTGCAGAATCCCATTCGCGACTGGCCAAGGCCAATCGTGTACTTGCCCGGCGACACGCCGTCGTACACCTCCAACTCCGTCTGCTCCACATACTGCGCCGGAAAGTAGATCTCCAGGGCCCGGATGCCGACGTCCTTTGGCCACATCTTGTCGAGTCGAGGGAGGGGGGGGGGCAGCGAGTATTCCTGGAAACTCTCTTCTTTCGTGCTTAATCACCTCCTGTCGATCCCGACGACCTGTCGATTGATTCTGATTAATCGCAGTGCTCTTCCCGCGTAATACGCCAATTTCCTGACTCTATTCAACTTACCACAAGATACAGACAGCTAGCGTAGCCGAACGCGATGTGTTTCTGGTAGAGGCAACGCAAAGACTTCCGCGTAATGTTTGTTGATAATGACAAATTTAAAGTTGCTCAATAGGCGCTGAGAGGCAAGACACGCGCGTATATACACATATATACACATACACCTGTCCGCACGCGTCTTCACCGAATTCAGGTTAGAAGTGAAACTTCGCTTGGCTGTCGCTCGGTGAAAATCCCGGTCGTCGCGTCGCTTTCGATCGCGTGCTTCGAAGCCCGTGCGACGCACCTCCGTTCCTTCCGTTACCGTTAAAGTCGGCCGGTCAGCGGTTCGCTCGGTCGCTCGCTCACTCGCTCAATTCGTCTGCTCCTCACGTGGTCGCTCAGCGGCACCGACGAGGACTGACGAGGACGGGCTCTCGCGAGCGAATGCGCACGTCGTGGCCGCACGCGCGCAATATAATGTGTCATCGCCCGTCATCGTGACTTGCGACTGTGGAGGGAGGAGGATGCGGGGCAAAGGTTCGTGTTCGCCTTCGCCGCTGGCGGAACTCGCAAATTTCGCGGCCCTCGGCTTCTCACAACTTTTGCATGACAATCTGTTACGACATCGGACGTGGACAATGCGCGGAGGATGCAAATTTGCGTGACCAACTCAACGCGCGCGCGAGTATTTCATCTCCGGAGAAAAAGATGAAAGAAAAGAAAAGAAGAAAAAAATACATGATTTTTGCATTATTTTTTTTTTTTCCAAAAAGTGACGTTCGAGGAAATGAGAAAAAATTGCCTGTATACAATATAAATTACAATATAAATCATGTATAAATTAGGGCTGTTACTTTTTACAACTTCAAAAATTCGAAGCTTCGAACATTCAAATCTTTGAAATTGACTTCGATTCTTTCGAGGCTTCGAATCTTCGAAATTGTAAAAAGAAGCTTCGAAGATTCGAAAGAATCGAAGTCAACTTCAAAAATTCAAATGTTCGAAGTTGTAAAAAGTAATAGTCCAATATAAATATACTATTACAAAGCCAGAATGATTATACACATAATTATACACATAAAAGCCAGTAAACACAAAGTAACAGTAACGTCGATTATTATTTATTAGTTAATATTAGTTAATATTTATTATTAGTTAATATTTCCTACTCAACAATATAATTTTCTAACCAACAATATTATATACAAGATATATTACATTGTAGTTATATTGTTGAGGGGGAAATTATAACATTAATGTTACATTATTGTTACTTTGTGTTTACTGGAAATATTTTATTTATAATTTCATCGCAATTTTACTTTTTGTAAAAAGAGCCAAGATGATTCCTTTATCTTTATTTTGAGACATTCTTAAGATATCCCCAATAAAACAGTGCGTAACGTTCACGTTATTGCCATGTAAGATCCACGTGCAAACATGAATTCCATCTGGCAATAACGTGGATTTCACGTACCTATTGTTTTATTGGGGATCTTACTTTTGGACGTATTGCAAGAGATTATATAAATAATACGGAAACTGATTAACAAGAAGAAAAGTAGGAAAAGAGAGCCAGTGTTGTTCGATAAAGCGCCCAGACATGACGAGAATGTTGCAAGCACGTTGCTACGATATCACTATGTCGTAGCGCCGTGTTTGCCACGTACGTGCTGTTAGAACGGCATATACTAAGTTTGATATTTACATAACTTTGATAACAATATATCTATTAATAATATAGATCAATTTTGTCGTTATCGAAGATATACGAGTATATAAATCATCGATATATCGATTTATCAGATAAAGATATTCAGCTTCTGTCTATTGTAAGTCTTATGAAATACAACGTTTTCAACATGTCTCAAGTTGTTGTTTGGATCGGTTCCGCTGCCGCGATGGACCGATTAGACTGGATCAGAGGGTCACGCGGTCGCCTCGAGACAAATAATAATATACGACAAAGTGTCGCTCGGCTCAAGTGACTTCCGCCGAGAAGAATGCCTGGAGTGACACGTTGATATTATTAATTTCCTTTTTTTATCACGACGCGATCCTTGGAACAGGGGTATTTGCGGCGAATAAGGATCTCTCGCTTGTATACTCACGCGGCCGTGAACGTCGCCCCGGCAATAAAGGCCCGCGTCTTTGGTGACGCATGCCTAGCCAAGTGGGGAAAAACACCGTTTTATCTGGCTACGAATTCATCGAAATCGTCGCGAGAGAAGAGAAACGAGCATCTTCTTTTTCTCTTCTTGACGATCTTCCTTTCACAATTATTTCTTTTTTCTTGCAACAAATGCAAAGGGAGGAGAAGTAAAGAGGAGAAGGAAGGAAGGAAAGAAACGAATTTGACGTTAAATATTACTAATATATACCACGTCGCCCAAGATAACGGCCATGTCGTAAGCACAACGATTAAAAGTTACAAGAGGCAATTTATTCGTAAGTGGCCAAGGTAATTAACTCGACTATCAATGCATTTGGCCATGCACAATTTTCCATTCCTTTTCCCCTTCAAATTCAAGCGATTCCGAGTTGATGCGTTTCTCCTCGACGTTGTTCCTCGCTGGCAAACTTTCTTCGTCGTCTCTCTTCTTTCCCTCTCGGACACATGCCTATCGCGTTTTAAGAAAGTATTACGCGCGGCTTCGAGGAACAAAATATTAAATCACATTCGTTGGCGAATCGCACAGTAACAAAAAGCAGAATGCTATTATGCGTATGTGAATATATGAATAAATAAATGTATGATAATATACATATGCGAACGCAAATGCATACTCGAGAT